>JAQQAE010007379.1:0-15914 GCA_029823295.1 Pseudamia nigra
TCGCAGCGGATCTGGCAGGAGGAAATTTGATTGATTGATTGATAAAGTTTGATTGATTGATGAGATGTCGGCTTTGAATTGTGAAGCGCCTAGAGATAATCGGCAATTATGATTGGCGCTATACAAATAAAGTTTGATTGATTGATTGTGTGTAGCACTTTAAGAGTGATATAGCACTTTAAAGTGTGATATAAATAAAATGCATCATTATTATTACCGGTAATATTATTACTATTAAAATGTGATCTCCCCCAATCCTTAACGGGACCTTGAATCAGTTAATGCAGTATGAGCAGATTTCCACATGCTGTATCGTGCTCCTGTATCAGAAGGCCATTTCAAATTGGTCTCACCAAAGACTTAATCTTGGAAAGATCTGGGTCACTACCACTGCTCCTCCAGGTCCTCGTTGCTAAGGCCTGACTCTCTGGAGTACAGATTTTAGGAAGACAGGGACTAGCGCACACAAAATGAAAGCAGTTAACAACAGCAGGAGAAGCACTTGTGTGTCTGAAACCCTCCCTACAGCAACATTTGTTTTGTGCTCACAGATGACTTGAACTGCACATCACGCACAGATTATTGAAAGAGAGGAAATGAATCCTAATGCATGTACATGTTGCCTTTACATGTAGATGTACAACTATATATACACGTAAATACTGTTATATATGATGTCAAAGTTATTAGCCAATAGATAATGTGTTGTGTGCGTCATATATCTGTATAAAACATGTGCATCTGTACCAAGCCATCTTTGTATGTTTAAACGTTGTGGATATTGTGTGAGTTTGCGTGTATGTGTGAAGAGCTTGCAGTTGGCTCTGCCACCTACAAATAAATCCAGAATTGGAGCTCTACTGTTTGTTAAACATTATTTGCCAGTGCTGTAAAGGCAACAAAGGAGTCCTACCCCTCTGGAAATGAATAAGTCCAGGTCCCTAGTTATCACTGGTTATTGTTCCAATCAGGCTTGCTTTGAAAGGGGAGGCGAGCTCTCCTTTGGACAGCTCATTAAGATAACACGCAAATGTGGCTTCCCATGATCCTGGGTTTATTAAAGTGGGGCTCATTTCAGCTCCTTTGTCTCATACGGAACCTCTGCCTTTGTCAGTGCAATTGGAGCCAGATGGCAAAACAAAGCTGCTTGTCTGGAGTGCTTACGGAGTGATCCTGGAAGGCAAAGCCATTAGCTTGACTTCACTAGCTCACCGCCCACAACGTCCACCTGGATCAAGCAGGTGCATGGACAATGACGAGAGCGAGGGTGAGAGCAAGGGTGGCTGCAAGTTGTTGTCTTCTCAGTGGAGTATAGACACATTGGAATCTCTCAGCTCTCTTCTCGGAGGGCCTTTAACTAAAGCTGAACTGTGAAGCCGAGTGAGCTGCAGGATGGCTGACCCCGCTCCTGGCTGCACAGATCACACTGAAAGATTCATGAGAGTGGTATGAGAGAATAAAAGTCATTGTCCGACTTCACTCAGAGACCCTCCTTCACCTCTCGGCTTATTAAAATCACATGCTATTAACTTTGCCGTTCACAGAAAGGCTAAATAATTCAATCAGACTAAAGAAGTAGTCAAATGAATAACTCTAATGACATTAACGCTTAAAGGAGAACTGCCCTGGACTGCGAGGGCTCGTCTAAACTTTGGCAGGCTTTGAGAGGACTTCCTCTGCTTGCTAATAAAGAAATTAATTCTGGATTCTTAAGGTCATAGTCATTTTGAGGAAAATATCACATCATGGTCATGATGGAAAAGAGACACACATAAAAATGTTTTGGCGCTGGGGAGAAGCCACAGATGTGGGCTCAGCAACAAGATGGTTTTGAAAATTCTGATATACTTAATGCAATTGTATTGTGGTCATATAGATTTTTATCTGCAATTATTTGTTTAAATGCTTGATATTTAATAGTCTTTCAGAGATTGAATTGCTGTTAAAAGTTCAGTGTGTAAAACTTAGTGACATCAAGTGGAAAAGTTGCAGTGAGTGACCCACTTTTCCACCAGCTCCACTGGCCACAGAAAAGGCAACGCTGGAGACATTTGTTTTACCGAATGAGGGCTTTTCATTTGAGGATAGAGTAACTCTGATCTACACTCAAACATGTGAGCCTCAACAATATAAAATGGAAAAGTGGACGTCTGTCCTGAGCACCATGGTAGATGAAAGAGGCAGAGTGTCGCTGTGAAAGGCCATCAGCTATAAACGCCTCATTTTAAGGTAACAGAAGCGCAACAACTGTTGCTATTAAATTCAAATTTTAAAGTTAGATCCTTTCATTTTGACCACACACTGGACGTTTAAACAAAACTGAAGAGACTTTTAACTTACTTAACTTGCTGTATTTCCCATCATGAGAGAATTCACTGGAATTTCCAAATGGTCTGGAAAATCAGCAAGCTGTGCATCCTGGTGCTTGTAGAACCACTACAGTTGAATTTATAGACAAGATAGAGTTTACTGTTATAGTTGTAGCTTTGGGGTAACGTATAATGTTAAACAGCTTGTTGGCATTTGTTAAATTAGCGTCTGTCTCCTTCTCTCTGCCTCAAATGCTCCCACAAATACACACTGGAAGAGTTGTGTGAAATAGAGCTTGAAACTGCTCTTATTTCTCACATGCACTCATGCTTTTAGGTGACTTGCTCTTTTGAGGGTCCTACCCTCAGATCACTTGGAAATTTTTGCAATAAATAAAGCCCATTTTTGAATTGTTTTATATGTTTTAATGCTGATGCTTTCAAGAGTTTGTTTTAATGATCCAGTTGCAGGTTTAAAGCTGTTGGATCTAATATTGAGTTTAATTTACTGACACAGTACATTGGGTTGAAGATGCAAAATGAAATCAAAGCTCATCATCTTTTGCGCCCTCTATTTTTAATCGTGGGGATGAGGGTAGTGGTTATCACCGCAACCTCACAGCAAAAATGTTTGAACCTCAGTTGGAGGAGGACATGTTTTTGTGGACTTGAGTAATTTTCCTCTGGGTACTCCAGTTTCCCCTGTCTTAAAAAACATGCGCACATTTTTGTGCCTATTTTCGGATACAAAAACAAGATAAAACACATTGAGTCTATAATGCAATGTGGTGATTTGTAGAAAAGACAATGGTTGGGTTGATCCATATTTGATGCACAGGGTTACGGAAATAACCTAAGTTTAGGTATCACAGCTCATACACCATGATAAAGAAGTAGGAGACGCAACTTTCAGGGCCAATTTCAGAATTATTTTTTAAAATATAAATATTTGCAACAAAAATAAATGCACAATAATGTGAGATGTGAGTATGAGTATTATCAGTGGTGTGTGCATGTATGAATGAGTGAAGTGATGCTTGGAGTGAATGTTGGATAACAGAACAAGAATCCAACAGCAGTGGAGTGTTAGGCAGAGGAACACTGAGGGAGAGAGGACACAAATGGACAAAGGGTGCGGCTCTTATAGCCAAGAGATATCGGGTCCAGGTGACTCCCATCCAACTGATGGACTGCCACGCCTACTCAAAAAGACACACTAGTGAACGTACAATGACCATCGCTGCAGGCCATCACATTAGGCTATATGTAATTCAATCAAATGACGCAATAATAGAAAAAAAGGCTTAAAAATATTCTGCTCCTTTATATGCAGCTGCATCAAACTTTAATGCCTTTGTTCTTGGTTCATGCCCTGCAATTCCAAGTTTCAAGAAAATTGGTACAGATTTTAAATAATAGACAGATCCAAATGATCACATAACCACTTCACTGGTGCGAATAACCACGTTTACAGGCTAAACCAGCAGTACATTTGAGAACAAATTGCATATTCAGTTGTTTCCAGCGATAAAAAGTGCAGTGCGTGTATCTTATTATACCACTCAGCATGATGTGATAAAATTACAATATTTTCCGGATGATAAGGCGCACATAAAATACTTAATTTTTCTCAAAAATCAACAGTGCGCCTCATGTATGGAAAAAAATCATAAATGGATAATTTTTTGATTATGCGCCTTATAATGTGGTGCACCTTACGGTGCGCAAAATACATTTCAATAACTGAAACATATGTGAAACCCCAGCGCATACACACTACTATTTCCTGCACGGTGCTTTCCCCAGGCACCTGCACACTAGTGCTAGCTAAATGATGCACACAAAGACTGGGGCTTAAACAGGTGCAGACTGGCTGACCTGTCTTTGACTCCTCTTCTTCCAGCTCCTTGGCCTCTTCAGCTGTGGAAAGACAGACGAGCCATTATCAGAGGGAGCCACAGTACAAAGACAGACACAATGTAGTCACTTCATCACAAGCCTATGGTGAGCTGATCCTTCACAGCTCAAAGGACAAGCTGAGTGAGGCTATATGACGATACAGCTCTGCACAGTGGTGCCTCTGCCACAACATACACACACACTGTCATATCCACTCTTAACCTCTGACCCAGCAATCTCAAAAAGACAGTAATCACATTAGGTTTTAGCTTTCTGAAAACCCACTGTAACAGAGGTATTGACGGCTGTCAGGCAATGCAGTGCATGCATGTACAGTAAGTGCATGTACGTATGCACACACCTACAGTCTGGGATAAACTAATTGCTATCTATTATTTGTTTTTTTTTTTCCTTTAATTTTGGTGTAGCTGGACAATTAGCATCTGATGCAAAGGACCAGTTTAGATTAAATTGAGAACTGAAAAATTTAATGTCAATGTAAAAACCCATTTGTGCACTTTCTTGTGCATTTGCTAGATCTTTCTTGATGTTGACAGAAAGAAAATGATCCTCTGGGGAAATTAAGCAGAAATCCTTACTATAACAGCAGCAGAACATGCTGAGTTTTCAGATTCAAATAGCCTGCATATGCAAAGAAGTCTACCTCCTTCTTCTTCTCGGTTACTTCACTGTATCATGTGTTGTGTATCATGCCCACACACTGTTGCAACACATTCATTAATTGAGATCTGACTTTAGTGATTTAGCTTCATGTATGAATGAGGAGATTTGCAAAAGTTGACATTTTAAAAGCTAAATTGTTTCAGTTGACCCACATATTACCAACGTATTTAACAGCCAAGGACCACTGAACAGGGTCTCTGGGGACCCTGTGAATAAATAACTGTAAGAAACAACTATATAGGCAAATTGTTCACTTATTTCTACTGAAAATATTCTCAGTTATGTACTTATGTTGTAACAGTTGCGGAAGTTTGGATCTGCTGCATCTGCATTTTTCTCCATTAAAATGGCTGACACCATGTCCCTACCACTACTGATGGTATGTAGCATTAAATTAGTACTCTTGGCAAAAATGAGCTCAGTAAATTGTTCCATCTATTAATGCTGCACTGATTTTTGTAATTTTGTCCCTTAACACATGGGTATTCTTTTTATGAACTAATTAAAACATAATCGGAAAACATAACTGAGTAAGTAGTAAGAAAAAAAGAAAAAACCACACGCCTTGGATAACTGAGTAACCAAAAAACTGATTGAAAAATTGTAATCAGAATAAAGTGCATGTGAAAAAGAGACAAAAAAATATATACTTCTAGTCTGTGGGTAACTCAGTCAGTGCAATAAAGGTTAATTATGTGCAGATTTGTGGCTGAAATCCATGAGATGACATTCAAAAGCAATACTTACTCTTATTTCACCTCTGTAACATTGCAAGTGTAGAGAGTGAGCTTGTTTACCTTCATTTGACACCACCAAAGGTGACCACAACTCCTGTCACTGTGGCTGTAATAGAAATACTTTGGGGGACTAGGCTTTGGTGGAAGAGTGAAGCTCATTTAAAAACATCTTTAAGACTTGGTAAAGATGAAGGCGTCTATAGCACCGCAAGTGAGTGCTGCTCCCCTCATGCCCTGAGAGTGCTACAATTGCATGTCTCTAGTATTGCATCCCAAATGTGTGGCGGTAAAAGGAAGGTGGTTTTGGGTTAAGGGTGAGCTGGAAAATCATGTAAAAGAGACAAGAATCGGGACAGCAGCAACCGTTCCTTGCACTGCTGCTCAGTCTGTGATGACATTGCGAGAGCTACTCTGTAAGCAATCACAAACATCCCTATTTTACCGTGAATACAATTCAATTTCAATTCAATTAAATTTTATTTGTATAGCGCCAATCATAATCACTGATTATCTCAAGGCCCTTCACAATTCGAGACCTCATGACTGTACAGACAGTAAACCCAACAGAACCACTGAGAGCAAACCAAGGGTGACTGGGGGAGGAAAAACTTCCTTTAATGGAAGAGAACAACCTCCAGCAGAACCAGGGACTCAACGTAGGTGGCCATCTGCCTCAACCGGTTGGGTTTAGTGGACAGAGGAGAGGCAAAAGAAAAGAGTAGGGACAGAACATGAAATACACAGACTTCTAAGACTAATTCATCTATTCTCTCTCCCTAGAAACAGCAGGATGTCATCTTTTGTGTATAAAATCACAGACAGGTTAATTACAGAAGGGTTTGGATTGCATCCTCTCCCTTTAGATGTCAACTCTTGATCACAAAAAACTAGTCCATTTAGACTGATCAGTGAATCAAAAGTTCTTTATACATGAGTGTCTTTTACATAGACTAGTGCTCAAAAGTAGCTTAATATTTCATAATCAGAGTCACATACACAGCCAGTTTGCTGCAGCAGTTAATTATGGGTAACCCTCAGTGTATTTACACTGAGACATGTGCACAGCAGCTGTAAAATTTCTTTGCAGAGACAGATTCCCATATGATTTTTCATCAGTCACACCAGGAAGACCTGCTTTATGTCCTACACATGATCTCAAAGAGAAGGGCTGCTTAAATTACAAGATTATCTAAATGTAAAATGAGCTTTGGAAATGGAATAGTGGCCATGGATAGGTCATGTCCATAAGCATAAATTAGGTACATTATTTTTTTTTTAGTTTCAAAGAGATGAAGGAAAAGAAGGCATAAGTATGGTACATACATCTGAGAGGACAGCCTCTCTGGAACTGAGCTTTCACTTTTCACTGCAATACCACAAGCTACTCCTGCTCTGCTCTGTTATGATACACATTCTGCTGTTCCACATACATTATGACAGGGAAGAAAAATGACTCACTTCTCCAGTTTTACTGACCCTTCTGCCCTCACTACCCAGACATGGTGAGGAGAGAGTCAACTTCAATCTGGCCATACCCAGAAACGCCATTAAAAGATAAGACAACCACAATTACAACCCCCCCCCCCAACACACACACGCACACACTTCCTCCCTACAGCTCTGAATATGTGCATAGCAATCTTATTTTAAGCCCCTTCACATCTGTATTCATACACTATCATTCTATCTAGAGTGAAAGAGTCTGCCTAATATGGGAGGAAGTCAGTGCTCAACTCTTAAGGTTGGAAAACACCAAACACTGCAAAAACATTGCTAGCAGGGGGCAGAATAAGACTTAACATTTCAATAAGGTGGACAGTGGATGACCATATAATCAATCCTGTCTTCAGAGAAGGAGCTGCAAGCAACCCAGTATTTCCTCATGCTGTCCACTGAAGTAAGGGGCCCGGCAACCCTAGGAGCCCTTTGCCTGTGGGAGGAGCAGTATTATATTTTTCTCTTTCCATTTCATTTGATTTCATATGTTCCATGAAGCTATTTACTCTTTCCTCTGAGTCTGTGTCACTTCCATATTTATTTTTAAACCTCTGGGCCCTGGTGCAGACACTGGCTGACCTTTATTTAAATGTCTTCTCCACTCTGAGCGGATCTCATTACAGCAGAGCTGGTGGCTTTGCACTATCTATCTCATTTCAAAACTTTTCTCTTTGCACTTGCGGCGATCCTCAGCCATTCTGCAACGCTAATTACCGGACCCGAGTAATGATGTTCCCCTCCGCCAAAGATATGTGTCCCACCATCCGTGATTCTGCCTATACACATTAAGCAGAACTCCCTTTAGATTCTGAAAGTTCCTTTAGCAGTTAACATCTCATCACTGGTTGCTGCTCTATCTCACTTTGTCTCGTTGTGCCTCCCACACGATCTGGGCAACGTGTCACAATTATGCATATCATCTACTGGCCCAGTATGTGAAGAGTTTAAGGAGTCATTCTGCATTTTAATAAAGAAGTGCCAGAAGTGCCCAAGAGCATGAGGTTAGCATCTATTATTCAGCAAGTCCTTGAACTGTGCGTGCAGTAGCCCACCAACCTTCAGGAAAAAAATGCATTTCATTACTGCATGTTACTCCAAAGCTGATACTTTGTATTGTCCCAAATAAAGGTGATACCTTGCTCTTATCTTATTTTACGGTATCTAACCCAGAGAATTAAATATGAACTGTCAAGAGACTTCTTGTGACTATATACGCTGGAGCAGAGCCATCCCTCCCACCTTTCCCCCCCTCCTCTCTATTCTATTTTCCCACCTTCTCTCCTGGCCTCCTCACAGCTCTCCTTGATCTTTCTCCGGCAGACAGCAGCCAGGGCAATGAGCAAAACCAGCAGACACACGGCCAGGCCAACAGTTACCCACAGAGCCACTGGGGGGAATGCGATGTTCTGACCTGAAGCAAAGGGCACAGGGAAAGAGGGGGCAGAGAAGGGAGAGCATCATTATTCACTCTTGCAGAGCTAAAATAAGAATGCAACTGTCACCACTGTATCCATCACCATTAGTTCACCATTTGACAATTTGCTGTTGAAGTTTGCTGTCATAAAACTCCAGAATTATCCCGGCTACAGATCTACTAACGCATAACATAATGACAGTGATTAGTGCCATCATGATCTCTGTCAACACTGATGCATTCTTTCTATATTACAGATCCATTTTCAGAAATGCTGTATCTGCATGAGAACAGAAATGAGTGTGAACCATCGCTTTATGAGAATTGCCAATGAGCTTCTTTACTAGTGTCCAATTAAGACACTCGAATCTTCCAATTGGGTCCAGATGGCAGATAGCTTACCAGTCACACAAGACTGTTGTCATTTCACTCAAATAGCATTGGCACAGCCTTAAAAGGATGTTGGCACAAAATGTCCTTCATCTTACCTTCTGTTATGCATAGCTCTACTCTAATGAAACTACTTTAATGCTGTAAAAAATATTAAAGCTCAGAATATTACAAAAAAAAGGTGTGGAAAAATGTACATCACTGAATGCCCAGTTTGTTAGATGCTTTGGAGAACACTGCACTAGGACATCTCTCTATACAATTAAGACAACCAAGAGAGTGACAGTATCTTGGCAAATAGCATTGTGATGAGAGGAAAAAACTGGTCAGCAGGACAAAAAAAATCTCAGCGGCACAGCCAAATTTCCCTGGGGTATTCAGAGTTAACAGAGGGACAAGCAAAGAAAACAGCAGAGCCACTAACTAGCTGTGAGTCTGGCTTTAGCACAAACAGGCCTCCTTCAGAGTGTGCCCGCTCTGGGCAGATAATAAAGAAAGTAGAAAAATGACTGGCACTGGAAAGAGGAAATGATGGAGAATCTGTAAGGACTTGGCATCAGCTGTGAAGACAAGCAGACAGGCTATAATATCAGCCAGCCAAGATGGAGGGCAAATAGAGGCATCCTTCTGGTTTTAGAAATGATCAGTTCACACATGGAAATCCGTTTGTGCAACATTTGATGCTGAGAAACAAATGCACCTGATTGTCCCACAAAAGAACCCCCCCCCCAAAAAAAAAAAAACGCTTGACTAAACGCTTGATGGGACGTCTAGCAGAGGTAGGTAATCCTAATGAGAGAAAAGTCTTTTGTCTGCTATTTCTTCTTTCTATTACAGGAAACGTAGCACATCAAAATATAGAACTAGAAACCATTTGGTGATGGGAGTCCCCCAGCCACAAAGGCCAGTCTTTTTAAGGGGTGCTGTTTTGAAGTGGAAGTGCATCTCAGAATTTGCTGATTTTATATGGTGTGTTCAGTCAGTGACACCTAAAAATAGAGTTTTATTGTGTGTGGTTTGTGTGTGCGTCCCTGCTGATTAAAGACAAATAGTGTTTGTTCCCTGTATGGAGCAATGTTCTGCCTTTTCTCTGCTTTTTTAATTATGTGAAACATGTTTCACTCTTTTCTTTTGTAATTCAGATTGTAATAATAGAACACACGACATTAGTGACCATCAGATCCTGGTGACCAGTTGTTAGTAAAGTATTCTGCTGTGTTGTATGTAAAGGTGCATGCTATAGACCAGCTGTGACACAGAGAGAGGACATCAACATACCCAGATACATCCTAGTCATTTCTGACCTGCTCGAATCACAGACAGAACAAGGAAACGAGCTGAGGTGTACCGTTAGAGTAAACTGACCAACAGTATCCAAATCACACACAAGATAAAAAAAATGACAGAGGCCATATATAATTCTTCATTACGTACCAAGGAGGTGCAGGTTCAGTTTTGACTCATGATCCAATAGGTGGACACGGACCCTGAACCATCAGTGTTTAATAATGTGCCTAAAAGCACACGCAGTAACACAGATGAGGCTGATAGCTGTTCAAACCTATGGGCTCCTCACTGTGGCAAATGTCCAGTGGACTCTTCTGTCACTGAAACTAATGCTAACTTTAATCCAGATTGACAGATGTAAATCCAGCAAAGTGCAACACAGACCCCATAGAAATAACTCACATCAAACTCTCCCCCATTTGTTTCTAGGCTGTTTGTTGTAAAGTCTGTAAATATGACATCACTGTCTTGATCCAGTGTGTGTTGTTAACTGCAGAATCAGCATTAATGTTGCAATTTCTGAAGGTTCATTTTCAAACCAGTCTATGCGCTGATGTGTAGAGAAACACTCTGACATAAGATGAGCACTCAGGTTCTGCAGTTCGTGAGCATTTCTTTCATTTGCATATTGTTAGCACTAAATCTTTATTGAATTGGTTGAAAAAAAGAGAAGGATATCTGTACTAAAGCAGGACAATTTCCGATGCAGTTAACAGGTACAGTGCAATCTTTGCGGATCTGGCCCTAAATGTCTAATTATAGAAAAGGTCTGGTCCTGCTGCTACAAACCAGGATAAAGAACCAAATGTCAGTGTGAAAGGATAAAATCTGGAAAGTCAATCTTGTCATTTTGATGAAGCTGTATATGCCTCCTCGGGCTAGTCATGACTGATGATGCTGTTGCTCAGTGTCCACCAAGCCCTCCGCTCCACTTTATTTAAAGAATGTCTGTGTGAAAGCCAAAAACATGTATGAAAGATGAATAATCATGCAAAAAGCTGCATGTCTCACTTAGAATACTAATAAATGTATATTCCCCTTGGCGATGAGTAAAGAAGATGCAGGGCGCTTTGTTTTTATTGTCTCTCTCATTCTCTTTTTATTCTCACACCTTCCCGCCACACTCCCCCTCCCTCAAGGCAGGCTGATAAAGACAAATGCCATAGTTGGCTATCATTGCTACGCCAGGGCCCAAAGGGCTACAGGATCATATTTTTCTTTTTCTCTTGTTTGATGATGTGATTTTGTTTTCTTCAGAAATAGATTTGTCTCTAATGGCTCTGTTTACCTATCCTCTCTTTCCCCCTTTCCCCATTCCCTCTGTGCCTGGGTAAGGATGGAGTGCTATGGGCCGCACTGTCACATCACCTTGAGTGTGCAGACTTCACAACTCCGAACTTCACTTTCTGTACTTAGCATTATTACACAATATTAATGTGTAGCAAACACACAACACATTAAAATGCATAATGTATGAAAAGATATTTATATAACACTTTTGTAATCAACAATGTTGTAAGTGATTGATCTAACACATTATGGTGAGATTAAAAATATGATAACAGACCTAAACGCCATGTACTCTCCAGGGTCCTGTCTAGAACGTGGAGCATCACCATAGGTGTGTTTCATAGGAGGCCACAGCAGACTTCTAAGGTAAAAATAGATATTTAATGGGGGCAGGAAAGAGTATGATAAAACACTGTGTCCATATAGAGCCCTAACACAAGGTGCATCACCAGTGAGAAATGAGGCTCCCTTAGTCTCTGGAAGACACTATAGGGGACTCGCAAGGGGCCAGCTTTGGTATTGTTTGGAATTCAGTGAATACGAGTGCCAAGATTTGCAGGCATTTTTACGAGCCTGAGTGTTTTCTCTCTAGCACCTTTGGTGGAATAAAATGCTCCTAACACTCCCTTGCCTGTCATCTTGGTTCTGCAATGTGTAGACGGTGGAGATCAAAGCTGCTTTCTCCTCAACTGTCAACCCAGTTTTACCTGCCTGCAGAAACCTAGCCTCTTAAGCTGTGACCAAAGGAGAATAATGTCCCTTGACAGAAGGATGGCTTCAGGCTAGAAAGAGCCCCAAGGCTCATTGTAGACAAGCTAGAAGGATGAGGAAGAGGACAGGAAGAGTCAATTAGGTTTTCCTTTCATTGCCAGGATGAACAACTTGGCCTCCTCCTGCCTAGTTGTGAAAACAGAAGGAGAAAGGGGACGAATGTTGATCACAGCAGAGTGAGCTGGACTAGCGGCTAGCCCAGGGGTTGAGCAGCAGCAACGGCCCAGCCCTGCTGTAGGGCTTATCCAGCCCTGGAGATCAGAGCACAGCCATCCCAGCAACTAGGAGTAGGCTTATACATCTCTGTAACACTGGGTCATGTGGCTGATATAAAGGCATTCATTCAGATAATACTGTAAGGCAGGGAAGAAAGTGAGATATAAAACTCAGAGAGACATAACAGGAGCTAACACTTAAATCACATTCGCCCAATACTGGTGAAGTGATTGATGCATAGTACCTCGGCAAGTGCAAACATGCTTGCAGACACTGGCGATTTAAACTTCTTTATTAAGTTTCTGTGTAGCACGGCTGATCTCAGAGGAAAGAGATTGGCAGAAACAATAACAACAGTGCTAATGGAAAGAAGATGGCCTCAGTGTCATAGGACACGGATTAGCCAGAATGAAAAACATGAGCATGAATATTAGGATTACATTGAACCAATGACTTTGAATTTGTTTCAGCTTCAGTTTCAATTACCACCTTTTATTATGACCCACAAAGGTGTCCATCAAATCCTCCTCACCCTCCCCATTTCAACTCAGTGTAAGAAGCTTCTGACCACATACACACATTGTAATGTTTCTCAATGCTTCCACCTTGCTGGAAGAGGACAAGAAGCTTACTTGTAGGAAAAAACTTGGCAAACTGAGATGGATGGTGACAGGTTTTTGTCCTGTCAGCATCTTTGCTCTGAGTCTTCCCTCCTCTTTTTGCATTTCAATAAATTGCTTTTCAGTGGGATGCTACTTCACTGTCTTATTGGCATGCAGGAAGGCACTGCGATCATCTCTAGGACAACCTAGCACCCATTTTCTTACACAATTTGTTTGACATTATTGCCCTTCCCTTGACACCATCAACTCGTGGAAAACACAAGTGTATGATGTGCAGACGTGCACATTAAAACAGAGTAATGGCTCTGCATTTATAGGAATAAAGTTTCTAACAGCCCTGTATTTTCCTCAGCAGGAGAACTATAAAAGCCATCTGGTGTTGGGGGAAGTGGAGGATGAGCAGGAGACTAAAGTGGATGAGTGAGTTAGTCAGTGAAGGTGGGTGTGATAGGGTAGGCGAGTGAGCCACGAAACAACCCAAAGGCTAAAACATATGGATGAAGGAGTTTGTAAGCAGGCATTGAGCTGGTTACTGCTTTAATGCAAAACAGTTATGTTATGTTATCAGTCTATACTAAACTTGTAAGCTGTCTGTCAGATACAGTATGTCAGACTGCTGCTGACTATTTGGGCAGGTTCACAGTTTTCTCGTGCTCTGCCCATCATCAGCACTATGGATTTAAAAAGAGTAAGTACACTAAGGTTATTCCTTCATAAAATGAGTCAGACTTTAATGTGATTAGCCTCCAGGTCAAAATATTCCCTGCTATCCAGTGGTCACACACCACTGAGAAAGGTTACACAAAAACATCAAGATGGACTTGACTTAGGTTGAAATTGATGTGTCAGTGGAGGATAAATGTTTGTATTATGGCATATAGAAAGTGAGAGAATTAGGGTGTATTCACACTTGTGGCTCATTTGCTTTGTTCCAATTCTGGGGATAAAAGGATACATTTGTTGCCATTGTCCTTTGGGTCATTTTTGTTCACAGGGTATCAGTCTGTATCGGTCCAAACTTATAAACTATTCTCTCATTGGTCAGAAATCATCTTTGGAAGGAGGAAGAGTTTACTCTTTTTTCTTACTCTGTGGGGAAAATAACCATGGGTCATCAGTTGCTGGTGTGGTTAGTTTTTTTGTGTGGTTCTCTGGTGCATCTGATGACACAAATACGTGCCACTGCTCTGAAAGGTGCGTATCACCACATACACATGTCACATTACCCATAACACATCCGGTTAACTTCGTTAGACTGCACCTATCTTGCCAAACTCCCCCTCCTTTTCCTCCTCCTCCTTCTTCTTTTTCTCCTAAATCTGTTGTTTTGAATGACAGTTGGCAATCGAGTGCATAACCACCCCCGCTATCCCCTTGTTAACCACAGTTTTAAGTCAGTTGTGTCAGTTTCTGACTCAGTTGTTCTCACCACAAACGAACGCTACAGGGATCAAATGGAAACAAGCCGAGACCATCCCTTCTCCCTTGTTTTGTTCCAAATCTGGGCACGATTACTGTGTTCACACATGCACAAACAAATGGTTTTTGGGATTAAACGCCCACTGTTTCAGAACAACTAATCCAGGTGTGAATACACCCTTAAACTGTTACATTTTACCTATAAAAAACAAGGGAATACTATTATTACATAAATAGTAACATTAGCATACAAATACAGTAAGGCAGATAAGAATTAATTGCTTCACAGAATGTATTATTTGGCCATGCAAAAAAATAATCGTACAATTTGGAATATCCATGTTCATAGGCATAGGGGCGAAAAGCCAACTTGTACTCTCTGTCAAGAAAAAAAAAATCACTTAATGTCACCTTCGGTCTTTCAAATTATTTTGCACTTTATATTACAGCACATTACTATGACAACTACTGTACGATGTAATAATTAAAATCTCTAGATGTAAAACTAGTCACTACCTTGTAATGATGCTGAAAGTTATTATTCCTTGAGTTCATTTTTTTCAAACTCAGATGTGAAATTATATGCTTAATGCTGTAACTTGTTACATGGAAACACTTATTACAGGCTGATATTTTTTGTGTAATAACAATGAATCATGGCTGCAAAATACAAGACCAAATGTTCCTGTTTTTTGGTGGTTGGGAGAGTAAACCAACCAGCCTGAGATTAAGGTTGTTGTCTAGCATGGTACACAGCAACAAAAGTAAACGCAACAAAATCTAAACTATTTAACCTAGCTGATCCTGCCTGTGTAATGTGGAGCTGTCCTTCATGAGACCATCGATAAAATCCTTGATCTTGAATCACAATGTTACTAAGGACTTATAAATTACCAAAGCATCGTTTTTACTACCTCTTGACGGTGTATTGAGTATTTGTGAATCGGGACAGCCCTCAAAGGTAACAGGGATTTGCACTTGCATTCAAATCGTAGCTTTTGGTAGGATCCAAGGCGTGTGGTTTTTCTTCTGTTGACTGGACTGGACTGGAAGTTTGGTTTGAAGACCTTTCACTATCTATCCAAGAAGCTTCTTCAGTTCTCAGAACTGTTCAGTTCTCAGAACTATCCAGGAAGCGCAGCATCTTCAAACCAAATTTCCAGTCCAGTCGACACCTTGGATACTATGACCTGGATGACTGAGAATCTTCACAGACTTTTGGTAGGATGTGGTGATGTAAGTAAACTAAACTCTATTTTATGTATTACGAAGAAACCAGACTGTATACCAATGTTAAAGCTTACATTAGACTACGCTTATTATCACTACAGGTCATGTCATAATATCTGAATTCCAGTTGTACTACTAATGAATCTGT
>JAQQAE010007380.1:0-15914 GCA_029823295.1 Pseudamia nigra
ATTTAACATGAGTTTGAATGGAACTGGTTAAATCCCAACACAGCCACATCCCCAGTTATAAGAGGGTGTGCACACTTATGCAACATCATTATCTCAGTTGCTTATTTTTACTTCACCTCCCTGAAAGATTTCAGTTTGTTTTTCAATTGTGTTGTACATGTTATAAGTCACGTTAAAGGTGGAAAAAGTTGTGAAATTATCTTGGTTTTGGTTTTTTACATCACAAAAACCTGGCATTTGAACAGGGGTGTGTAGACTTTTTATGTCCACTGTATGTATATTGTTTATTTTCTGATTATTTTGTAGATAATTTTTTGCTGATACAGAGCTTATTTGCTTATTTTAACTTATTCTGCTGTTACTTCCATCACTGGAAAATTCCAGCGAGGAGGGGGCTTAAGAGCCCCCAGGCTGTGAGGTCAGGACAAGCGGGGGCTGAGGGCTACCACTCAGGCATGCAGGAGCCAAAATGATCACCCATGAGATTTGTCTAAATCCAAGGAGAAAATTTGAGGGTTTGGCGTTATGTAGGGGGTCCCAGAGCCAGATTTCCACTGGAAATTGTCTTCCTCGATTGTTAAATTTGCTAGTGGTGGCATGTTTGTTGTTTTGAATGGTCCCCGATCTCGATTTCTTCTCACACTGGAGATGTTTGGGTCGACTCGCGCCAGTGTAGGTCTGGGCAATATATTGATTTTATCAATTCAAATTTTTAGTTGCATACGATTTAAAAACAATTTTTTTTTTCTTTTCTTGCTGCGGTGCACCTTTTGTCCCCAGGAGCTTCTGCAGCTTCCCCCTCCTCCTTTTTTGTTTCTTTAACAGAGAGGCACACACATCAACAACATGGTACCGACAATGAGAGAGAAGTTTGTTCCTAAAAAGGTTTGTGTTTGAGATGAAAGACATGGGACAAGTGACTAAACAATGCATCCATCCATCTTCTACCGCTTTTCCGTGGGGTCGAGTCGCTGGGGCAGCAGCTTGTGCAGGGAAGCCCGGACTTCCCTCTCCCCGGCTACTTCATCCAGCTTTTCTGGGGGGACCCCGAGGCGAACCCAGGCCAGCCGAGACACATAGTCCCTCCTTTTGTCCTGGGTTTTCCCCAGGGCCTCCTCCCAGTGGAACATGCCCTAAACACCTCCCCAGGGAGGCGTCCAGGAGGCATCCAGACCAGATGCCCAAGCCACATCATCTGGCTCCTCCCAACACAGAGGAGCAGCGGCTCTACTCTTGAGTCCCTCCCGGATGATCAAGCTTCTCACCTTATCTCTGAGGCAAAGCCCACCACCCTGCGGCGGAAACTCATTTCAGCCTCTTGTATCCTGGATCTTGTTCTTTTGGTCATGACCCAAAGCTCATGATCATAGCTGAGGGTAGGAACGTAGATCTACTGGTAAATCAAGAGCTTTGCCTTTCAGTGCAGCTCCTTCTTCACCACGACGGACCGATGCAGAGTCCACATCACTGCAGATGCTGCACCGATCCACCTGTTGATCTCCCGTTCCATCCTTCCCTCACTCCTGAACCAAGATACTTAAACTCCTCCACTTGAGGCAGGACCTCATCCCTGACCCAGAGGGAGCACTCCACCCAGATTTGGAGGTCCTGATTCTCATCCCAGTCACTTCACTCGGTTGCAAACCACTTCAGTGAGAGCTGCAGGTCACGGCATGATGAAGCCAACAGAACCACATCATCTGCAAAATGCAGAGATCCAATCTTGAGGTCACCAAGCCGGACCCCTTCAATGCCCTGGCTGTGCCTAGAAATTCTGTCCATAAAAATTATGAACAGAATCGGTGACAAAGTGCAGCCCTGGCAGAGTCCAACCCTCACTGGAAATGACTCTGACTTACTGCCGGCAATGTGGACCAAGCTCTGATACCAGTCATACAGGGACCGAACAGCCCTAATCAGTGCGCCCGGCACCCCATATTCCCCAAACATTCCCAACAGAACTCCCTAAGGAACACAGTCGAATGCCTTCTCAAAGTCCACGAAACTCATGTAGACCGGTCGGGCAAACTCCCATGAACCTTCCAGGACCCTGCTGAGAGTGCAGAGCTGGTCCACTGTTCCAGGACCAGGACAAAAACCACACTGCTCCTCCTTAATCTGAGGTTCAACTAACTGACACATCCTCCTCTCCAGTACTCTGGAATAGACCTCGCCTGGGAGGCTGAGGAGTGTGACCCCCTACAGTTGGAACACACCCTCCAGTCCCCCTTCTTAAAGAGGGGAACCACCTGGTCTGCCAGTCCAGAGGCACTGCCTCTGATGACCATGCAATGTTGCAGAGGCGTATCAACCAAGACAGCTGCACAACATCCAGAGCCTTGAGGAACTCCGGGTGGATCTCATCCACCCCTGGGGCTCTGGCACTGAGGACTTTTTCGACCGATTCGGTGACCTCAGCCCCAGAGATCGGAGACCCCACCCCAGACTCCCCAGGCTCTGCTTCCTTGAAGGAAGGCATGTTGGTGGGATTGAAGAGGTCCGTGAAGTGCCCCCCCCCCCACCGACCCAGAACATCTCTAGAGGTCAGCAGCACCCTTTCTCCACTGTACACAGTGTTAACGGTGCACCGCTTTCCCCTCCTGAGACGGATGGTGGACCAGAATTTCCTCCGGGCCGTCCAGAAGTCCTTCTCCCTGAATTCCTTCCATGCATGGATTTTTGCCTTGGCGACTGCCGAAGCCGCGTTCCGCTTGGTCTGTCGGTACCTATCAGCGGCCTCTGGAGTCCCACAGGCCCAACAGGCTTCAGCTTGACTGTATCCCTCACTGCTGGTGTCCACCGATGGGTACGAGGGTGCCGCCACTACCCCTGCTGTAGCCCCGGATCAGTGTTTTTAAAATGTTAAATGAAAAAGCTTGTACTGTTTCAGTGATTTAAAGATCACTGTTTCTTAAATTAAACTCATAATATGTCAGTAGTTTTATCACGAAAAATGATGAATGTTGTTACACAATGAAGCAGGAGTCGAAGATTTATACTGTAGCTGTTTCAATGTTTTTCCATTGAAATGATGAATAGCGTGTATTGTTTCAGATAGTTTTGTTTCAGTATTGAGTTGAAAGTAATCAGCGTAGTTAACTCCATGAAATCAATAATTTCACCCAGATTTATGTTCTTAAAGAATATTTAGGGTTAGTGTGAAATACATTTCAGGTGTTTGTTCACTGTTTTTAATACTGAGGAATGAAAATTAGACTAAAATCAAGGTACCAACATCTATCTGAAAACTCTGTTTACATATCATCACAACGCACCAAACCATGTTACCTTTGGAAAAATGTCGGCGCGGTGTTCCTCTTTTTTTCTTAAAACCCCATTGGCATCACTGACGACTCTCGTCATGTATCGTTCACTTCTTTCCTCATCGTTTTGTCTCCCGGTTTTGTTCCGTTCTTGTCTTCCCGTGTCCTCGTTTCCTGTGCCTTGTCGTCTTTCCTCATGTTTGTGTTTTTGCGTTTTATTTTCGCCTCGTGCTGTCGGGGCTGATCGCTTCAGCAGGTTTTATGTTGGACGTCCTTCCCGATGCGACACTGGCTTCTGACTCCTGAGGTTGTGTTGGATCTTTTTACCAGTCAGTTCAAACCACGTGTCTCCATCCAACTGTCCGGTTTCTCCTAGTTTTTTCCTTGATCAAATGATTTGACATTTATCATGATGATTAACTGTGTCTACAAACAGGAATGTTGTGGCAGAACTGCCCAGCTCTAGTGTACGTTCTGTTAACAGTGTAAATGTGTGTTTGAGACGACTGGGGTCAGAGGTCGGAGGTATTGATGATCAATGTTTTCATCACCAGTTGAAGGCGGTGCATGAGCAGCTGGCCGTTCTGTCCCAGGCTCCGGTAAGCAAGCCAAAGAAGAAGAAAGAGAAGAAGGACAAGGAGAAGAAGAAGGACAAAGACAAGGATAAAGGGAACAAGGGCAAGATGGAGGAGGAGAAGAAGCCCAAGGCCGCCGCGCAGCAGCCCAAACCAGCCAATCAGAAGAAAGCACCAGCTAGGAAAGCCAACAGCACAGTGACAGCCACGAGGTGAGGGTTTGCTGAAGAACATGAGTCCAGTGTCCGTCCATCGTGTAACGCGTCGCGCAGGAGGACTGTCCGTTTGTAGCCCCGTCTCAGTTTTACCCTGTGAACCTCGACAGAGTCTTGACTCCGTCTGTGTTTTCAGGCAACCTAAGAAAGGCAGCAAGACGTCAGGTGGCGGCTCGGCCAACGGAGACGACGGCGAGGAGTCGTCCCTGCCCATGTCGTACGACGAGAAGCGCCAGCTGAGTCTGGACATCAACCGGCTGCCGGGGGAGAAGCTGGGCCGGGTCGTCCACATCATCCAGTCCAGAGAGCCGTCGCTGAGGGACTCGAACCCCGACGAGATCGAGATCGACTTCGAGACGCTCAAACCCTCCACACTCCGAGAGCTGGAGCGCTATGTCAAGTCCTGCCTGCAGAAGAAGCAGAGGAAGCTAATGCGTAAGTACAAAAACCCACAGGTCGGGTACATGGTGTGCGTTCTCGTGGAGGTCTGGGGAAATCTGTTCTCAACGGGTCACTTCACCGCAGCTTCACCGCACCGCAGGGTCTGGTCTCCAGGGTCAGGTGGCATATTTGATTGAAAAAAAAAGTAAAAACGCAAGTAAATTCATGAAGTCATGCAAAATAGTAACTAAATCGTTTTTAAGGTATGGATTTGTCTAAATGTTTCTCTTTTTGCGATATTTCATGAGGGGGGGCTGTGCGCCGTTTGCTACAAAGGGGGCGGGGCTGTGCGCTGTTTGCCACAAAAGGGGCGGGGTTACACTGAGTTGACTTTTTTTTTTTTTTTTTTTGTCTAGTCTTGCAAAACAAAATTTCGAAATGATTCCAAGATGGCCGACTATTAACCCGCGTCTGTTTTTCTTTTGTGCAGAGAAAGCAGCAGGGGGCGGGGCTTCCGGAGGCGGGGCTAGTCGTCTGAGTGGCAGCTCCTCATCCTCCTCCGACGACAGCTCTTCAACGGGAACCTCCTCTTCTTCCGACACAGACTGAACACACACACATTACTGAACACACAGAGGTTTATCACACACACACACACACACTGAGACGAACACACACATCAGACGAAAGACAGAGAAACACACTCTGAACTTCTGACACACACACACACACACACACACACACACACACAGACCTGGAGACTGTATGTAAATAGGCTGACCTGTTTTTTAGCTCCTAGTGTTTTTTGTTTTTATTTTTTATTTTCTGCTGGAGGAAAAACGCAGACAGACGAGAGGAGAAGAAGACGACGACCGAGTCCGTCTTTGGGATCCTTCTTCCTCTTCTTCGTCCTCTTTTTGGACGGCCGGCTGTGACCCCTGACCTCTGACAACATTCCAGCAGCATCCGTAGAGCATCATGGGAGATGGAGGCAGAGGAGGCGGCGATCGATTCACATCCAGAGGCCAATGAGAAGCAGGAAGGACATGAGACGCATTTTTTAAAAAAAGTTTAAAAAAAAACAGCGGAATGAGCCTTTTAAGGGCGTCGTCCATCACAGTCAGCGCTCGTCCAGCGTTTTCACCGGGATCGAGACACGGACGAATCAAAATGTTTGGACGAAACCAGGGGAAACAACAGGTTTGGAAACGATATGGCAAAATAATCTGGAGGTTTTGTACATTTTTATACAAAATGAAGTAAAAAAAACACAGCTTGAATTTTTGGACGTATGTTTTGGCCGTGGAAGCTGCACGTTCTGCGTCCGGGCGATTCCGATGCGTATTTCTGTCATTTCCGGACACAGAAATTAATTTAGTTACAACCACAGCGTCACAAATTTTTTTTTTGGCATTTTGCTGCAGAATTTTAACGGTTGTGTGCTCAGGGAGGCGGGGCCTCGTTAAATTCTGCTGATGAACAAAAAATCAACATCACTGTCGTCGTTTTTATTTATTGGCATCTTTAAAATGTAAAATTCTCTCACGATAACGACACGTTCACGGTTTATGTTTCAACACAAACCAACAAACGCTACATTTTTAGTTTTAGTTGAAGGAAGTTTATGGATTTTTATTTTGTCACATGGTTCGGGGAAAAAAAAACCCAGAGGCTTAAACGTTAAACGAATGTGTTCAATTAACTGACGTTTATGGTTTAATTTGAATAAATTTACTGTTTAATGACATTAAATTCATTAAAATGCTGAAGTTCTTCTAGATGCTGGGGTGTCCCTGAACGCACCACAGCTGACGTCTCAGTTACTCCGTGCCTCGTGTTTTGGAAAGTGTCCCTAAATGCATCGTGGTTTATGTCTCTGAAAGTGTCCCTGAACTCACCGTTTTTGAACATCTCAATTCAACGTGGGTCTCTGAACGCACCACGGCTGACATGGCAATGCATCCCTGAACGCATCGTGGTTTACGGTCTCAGTGAAGGTGTCCCTGAACGCACCACGACTGAAATCTGTCACAAACATATCACCGAATGTGATTTCTATGTCCCTGAATGTACCGCAGTTCTTGGTAAACGTGTCCCTGAACGCACCGTGGCTGAAGTCGTATCTCTGAACACACTGCAGCTTGTGTCTGAGTGAGGGTGTCCTTGAATGCACCACAGCTCATCTCTGTGTGTCCCTGAACGCATCGTGGCTGCTTTGCTGCAAACGTGTCCCTGAACGCACCGTGGCTGAAGTCGCATCTCTGAACACACTGCAGCTTGTCTGAGTGAGGGTGTCCTTGAATGCACCAGAGCTCATCCCTGTGTGTCCCTGAACGCACCACGGCAGACTCTCAGTCAACGTGTCCCTGAACGCACCGCGGCGGACTCTCGGCCAAAGTGTCCCTGAACGCACTGCGGCGGACTCTCGGCCAACGTGTCCCTGAACGCACCGTGGCGGACTCTCGGCCAACGTGTCCCTGAACGCACCGCGCCGGACTGTCGGCCAACGTGTCCCTGAATGCACCGCGCCGGACTGTCGGCCAACGTGTCCCTGAACGCACCGCGCTGACTGTCGGCCAACGTGTCCCTGAACGCACCGCGCTGACTGATGAGGAAACCTGACTGTGATGGATGATCCGTTTGGCTTCATTTCCAAATCCAGACTGATCTGAGTCCGGATCCGTGTGCGGTGACCCCGGTCCTCTGCCGGTCCTTCAGTCCACACCCCCCCACCCGTCTGTAACCCCCCCACCACACACACACACACACACACTGCCCGGTGCCGTCTGTCTGAACAAGAGCGACAAACATTTAATTTTTATTTTTTTAACACTACATTTCTTTTCTTTTGATTTTTCAGGTTGTGCTGAACTCGTTTGTGTCTTATAAGGTTCTCGATATGAAAACGTCTTTGTACCGCTGTCCTTTCAAAAGCCCACAATCCCAGGCCCCTGAACGCAGCGTCAGGTTTCAGTCGGAGGTCAACATGTGCTTCGGTTGTTTTTGTTTTGATCTGATTGACAGCTACGCATCAAACGCAGATAAACAGACCAGCTTCCTGTTGGGATGGACGATAAAATACACCAGTCGATTGATAATTATTGCCATAAACTGTTTTTTTCTGTTTTTTTGGTACTAAATGAAAGTTGAAGAAATAAGGCGAGTGTTTGTGGTTTTAATGGAAATGATGATAATGAGACTAAACACCTGAACTGTCCAAAAAAAAAAAACAATGTATAAACAGATACTTTTTCTTTTTAACATGTTTTATATTCTGTTCTTTTGACTTTTAATGTTAATCACACTTTTTTTTGTACTTGCTTTGTTCCATGTTCGTTGTCGACACATTTGTAAACTGTTTTTTTTTTTTTTTTTCCTGGATTGAATCGCGATCGACTCGAGACTCGATGGCGAAATAAATCAGACGTAAAGGTGTGAAATGAAGTTTAATATCATGTCTTTGTTTCGGTGCAGGTTAGTTGTTATTTTGTTCCGTTATTAAACCAACATAACAGCGAGTTCTTCATGAAACAGACGTGATTTTAATTTGAATCACTTTACAGGTAAAATGATCAAAACAGGGATAAAATAGAAGATAAAATCAGATCGAGTTTTTCTTTTTTTTTTCAGAATGTGAAACTCTTTATTGTGGTAATTATCTTTATTTTATCGTCCAGCCTCCGTTTGATAAATAACTCTGTCCACACCGACATTTTCATCGATAAAACACTTCCACAGGTTTTTACTTTTACCTTTTTTATGCCTTTTTTTTAATGATAAATGTCCAAAATAAACAGTTTATTTTTACCCTTTAGATTTTTAGATGTTTTTACCCCCGGGTGTTAAATGTTTGGTTTTAAAACTTCATTAATTTTCCTGCAGTTTTCTATTTTGTTTTATTTTTTTGGCCCCACCCCCTCCTCCTCTGATTGGCTGCGTGGCGACAGAGTCTGATTGGCCGAAAGCAGCGGTTCTTCTAAAGTCTCCATGGAAACGTCTCGAAGAGACGACGGCTGGTTTTTGGGGCGCGCGTTTGTGTTTATGGTGAAATAGAGGCAGGTTTGTTGTCGGACACAACTCCCAAGATGCATTGCAACAGGAAATATCCAATCACAGAGTTCTGAGTTCTCATGTTTGTGTGAAATCAAACCCGTGGCTTCGTTCCGTCCACGACGAGACGAAGCCACGGGTTTGAGTTTGTAGAAACGCTTTGAAGGCCTCGTATCCATGGCAACAGCACCGGAGGCTCATGGTAAACGTAGTGTCTAGTTAATAATCCCTTAACATCTTAGTATTTCTTGCAAATTAATCTTGTTTTTCCTGTAAATCTGTTTTTTTTCTCGATCTTTTCTCACGTCAGTGTCCACATAAATCTCAAAGAAATGTAGAAAGAATTTTTTTTTTTTTCCTTTTCATAAATTTATTTCTGTTTTTTGTGGTAAAAATGAATCTAGAATTTCGGATTCTAGTTTAAATTTACCCTGCTGTCATGTAAACGTAAAAATATTATGGGGTTTTTTTTGACATCTTTATGGTTTTATAATAAAAACGTCTCACAGAACTGATTATTTTTCTTGTAAATTCACCACTTAAACCTGAAAAATTAGTCTTTGTCAAATTAGAATTTTTCTTCATCGGTATTTTTTTTCTCGCTTTGTTATAACTTAAACCTGTCACATGATTTTTGCATCGACGGAGGATTTTCATCTTAAGATGTTTTATGTACAACTCGATTTCAGCTTTCGTGTCTAAAATGCCGCCTCGTATCATTTCATAATTTGCAGGTGTTTTCGATGGAACCTGACGTGCGTTCGACGTTTCATTGTTGACGCTAGAAACTGATTTTTAATTGTTGAAAAATAAAATCTTTGATAAAATCAAACCCTCACATCGACGCGGTCGCATAAAGAAGTAACGGACGCACAAACGAAGCCTAATAATAAATAAATGACTTGTGACGCATTGAAAATCCACCTCGTCTATTGGTAGCTTTCACAATAAAAGCCCTAAACTTATTCCTTCAGTTCCTTTCACTGTATAAAAACTTTATTTTTATTTAAATGGTGTGTACTTATGTTATTCTATTAATTTGAACTGGTCAAATGGGATATAGCTCCAAATTGAACAGTTTTACATTTTACTTTGAAAGGGTGAGACCTTGGAGGTGGAAGTCGTCTGAAATCATTCCCTAAGCTTGACCTAATAAAAATGTAAATAAATAAAATGAGAAACTTACTGTAATAAGAAATAAGTGAGGCATTTGTATTGGTTCCTTTCACAATAAAAGCCCCCAGCATATTCACTCCAATTACGTCACTTAGTAACAACTTAGTTTTATTTAAGTTCTGTATATTTATGGTAATTAATGTGAGCTTGTTAAATTGGATACAACTCCAAATTAAACAGTTTGAAGTTTTACTTTGAAAGGGGAAAACTTCATCAGTTGTTTTTGTCTTCCCCAATATCAAATTAATGAAAGCAGAAACTATCAATCAATCAATAAATCACTTGTCATGCATTAAAAATTAATCTCTTCTATTGGTACCTGTCACAGTAAAAGCCTACATATTAGTTTAAATTGTTACTTAACATAATTTTATGTAAAAGGAGTTTGTTCATGTTATTTCAAAAATATGAACTGGTCAAATAGGATACAGCTCCAAGTTTGGTGTTTTACTTTGAAAGAGTAAAACCTTGAAAGAGGAAAAATCTGAACATTGACCTCGTAAGAAACTAAATAAACAAATCAGAGCAGAAAGTAACTGTCACTTGTCAGGTATTAAACATCCTCCTCTTTCACAATAAAAGCCCTGAAGATATTCACTCAGATATTTCGATGCATAATTGATTTATATCAATGGAAACAGTTGACTTTGTGTCTGTACAACTGTATCTTGTTTTAAACGTCAGATTTTATTTCATGGAGACTTTATTGACTAAACCTTTAATCATTTCTTTGTCGTCAGGACAGTGACGCAAAATCCAAGATGGCGACTAAACGTTTATAGTTTAGTTCAAAAGACAAACAAAAAGAACAAGAAAAAACATGATGCGAGAACAATGCAAAGCACAGAAATTATGTCAACAACCATGAAGCAAACGGGACATGAAATAAAACCGAACAAGATGAATCACAAAAAACGGCACCAAAAGACAAAACGACACCAAAAACGGTGAAATAACGTAAAATTCCACAAGCGAACCGACGGGAAATGCAAAAAACTGGCTGCCACATTTGGAGAAATTGTTGCGATTTTGTTGTTGGACTACATTTCCCAAGATGCAACAGGAACGATCCAATCACAGAGCTCGTGAGTTGACGTCATAGAAACGGAGGTGAAGAGCACGTATCCATGACGACCTCCCCCGAGGCGTAGACGCTCTCTAGTTAACCATCTTAGGTTTTTTTGCAAATTGATTTTTTTTTCCCACGTTAATGTGAGTTTATTTTGCACATTTTTAAAAATTCGGCCTCGTTCACGTAAATCTCAAAGAAATGTCGGATAATTAGAATGACATTAAAAAAGCGATGCAGAAATGTGACAAGAATCTGATAAATGATGGGAAAGACGTCACGTCAGCGACATAAAAATTGCATAAAATTCAAAAAAAGACTAAATCTACGCAAAAAATTAAAAACCAAAGTTTACATAAAGACAAATCTTCGGGAAAAAACAAAAAAGATGAGTATTAAATTCCATAAGAGCACAGAAAATGTGAAAATTAAAATGCAAAAAGGACGATAATGGATGGACATGAAAATAGTGCAAAAAAGCTGAAAATATTCTGTACGAACCAGAGATAAAATGACACGAACGTATAAAAATGAAAACTAATAGTAAAAGTTATATGAATATAAAATAATTCAAATTAAAAATTCAAAGACCAAAATAGTTGAAAATGAATAAACTACCTGAATCAATAAAAAAATCCTCATTTCCTGTGACCAATCAGATTCTGCCGCTGCTTATTCTTCTTCAAATCTGAAAGTTTGGGACATTTTTCAGTAAGCCCCGCCCCCTTCCTGTTTGTTTTTAGCCGACGGTCACTTTTCTTTTCTGACGTTTTTTTTCTTTTACTGATCTTTAACGGGCACCCGGACGGTCGGGGCGTGGCCACCGTAACCCCGCCCCCTTCCTGTTTGTTTTTAGTCGACGGTCGCGCTTCGACGCTAACAGTTAATTTTTGTATTTTAATAAGAAAAAGGAAAAGCGTGGTTTTATGTATTTGCATGCACTCCGGCCGTACGTACGTTCTTTCTTCCGTATGTTTGACAACTGTATAGTAGCTGTATAGTAGCGTCTGAGGTTTTTTTAGGACGAACTCCACTCGATAGAGTTGGGACGCCGCGATGGGAAAGACCGAAAGGACGAGCGAACCGACAAAAAAAAAAAAAAAAACTACAACCACCGAGTCAACTATTTGATGTAATTACTGATATGGGATCCTTATTTTCTGAGTTCCTTTGTTTTCATAAATAAACGCATAAACTGAGCTCACGACTCCCGTTTGATTTTCTCTGCCTGGTTTAAAGGGGTTTCAACCACAACTCCCAAGATGCACTGCAGCAGGAAACGTCCAATTGCGGAGCTCTGGGTCCCGTTGCTACGAAATCAAATCTGTGGCTTCATATCAATCAATAAATCACTTGTCACGTATTAGAAATTAATCTCTTCTGTTGTTACCTTTCACAGTAAAAGCCCTGAACATGTTTGTTTAAATCATTTTACAATGTAACCGTTTTATGTAAATGGAGTTTGTTCATGTTTTTTCATTCATTTGAACTGGTCAAATGGGGTATGGCTCCAAATTAAACAGTTTGAAGTTTTACTTTGAAAGAGTAAAATCTCAAAGGGGGAAAAATCTGAACATTGACCTAATAAGAATCTAAATAAATCAGAGCAGAAAGTATCACGTATTGAACATCCACCTTTCACACCTTTCACAATAAAAGCCCTGAAGATATTCACTCAGATATTTTGATGCATAATTGATTGATTTCAATGGGAACAGTTGACTTTGCGTCCGTACAACTGTATCCTGCCGCTTCAAACGTCAGATTTTATGTCATGGCGACGTTAACGACCAAACCTTTAATCATTTCTTTGTCGTCAGTAAAGTGACGCAAAATCCAAGATGGCGACGGTAAACGTTTATAGTTTAGTTCAAAAGACAAAAAGAACGTTCGGCGAAATGAAGCCACAGATTTGATTTCGTCAAAAGTTTGGAGGCCTCGTGTCCGTGGTGACAACAGCTGAGGCTCATGGGAAATGTAGTTCCTAGTCTAGTTAATCGCCTGTAACATCTTGATTTTTCTGGAACTTTATTCATTTTTTCTGTAAATATCTTGTTTTCATTATTGTTTCTTACAGTTGTTTAGCCTCAAATCCCCGATAGCAGCAGCTGAGGCTCATGGGAAATGTAGTTTGTTGGTAATAAGACTCTTCATCACACGTTGGGTTTTTCTCGCACATTTAGGATGTTTTTCATTTCTCACTTAGCTGAACTTTAGCTCAACAGTTTGGAGGCCTCGTATCCATGACAACAGCCACTGAGACTTGGAAAATGTAGTTTCTAGATGTAGTTCTAGTTTTTTCTAAACCACTCAAATTGTATTATTAATTCTGTTGATCTTTTGTAAGTTTTTTCTTACAAATTTACAACATAATGGACTGGAACGGTTTGTATCTATGGTAACAGCAGCTGAGGCTCATGGGAAATGTAGTTTCAAGTCAGTGGCCTTTTAACATCTGCATCTGATCCAGTAAATTAACCACACGTGTCAGTTTTTCTAAATCCTCTTAATTTAAGTTTTTGTCTTACAGATGTACAACGCTGTAAGAGTTTGAAGGCCTTGCGTCCATGGCAACAGCAGCTAGGGCTCATGGGAAGTGTAGTTTCTTTTTGTCTTTTTGGTGTCTTAATTTTTCTGGTAAATTATAAATTAAGATCGTGTCCAAATTTGTTACTGAATTAGTCCTGAATGTCCAGTTTTAAGGACATCGTACAGTCTTACGACTCCACCACTAGGGGGAGCTGGAGATTCTCCCAAAATTAACCTTTTAATGGCTTAGAAATCAACCATCATTGAGGAACTTTTTTGATAATTTGTGTAAAATGTCCTGTTTGAAGGGATGTAGTGTAGTGTTTGTAGTTGACCACCGGGGGGAGCCGGAGAAAAATGTCTCCAAAACACCTGAAATAATCTTAGAAACAATATATAAATCATCTAAAGCTGTTTAGAATGAAATATGAAATTTTGTCCAAATTTTCCATCTTTAATGTCGTACTCTAGTGTTACTATTCATCCACCAGGGGGCGCTGGAGGTCAGCTTAGAAAAGACTGAAGCAACCCAAAATATGCTTTAATTCGCTTTACAGACATCTGTAATTCATCTAAAAGCATGTTAAAATTTGTTTGAAAGTTTGTACAAAATGTCCAGTTTTAATGCCATACTGTAGTCGTACTGCTCAACCACCAGGGGGCGCTGCAGACCACCTGGAAGAGGCAACAAAACAACCAACATATGTCAAAATGAACTAATTAATGGTTCAGGAATCATCTAAAACCATCTAGAATCACATCTGAAAATTCATCTAAAATGACCATTTTAAGGCCATAGAATAGTTTTATTATTCGGCCACCAGAGGGCGCTGGAGACCATGTCATCAAAATATGTCAACATGCATTAATTAATAGTTTAGCAATCATTTAAAGCCATTTGGAAACTTTGAAGCCATGTTTTAATTTGTAAGGATATAGTGTAGTCTTACTACATGAGCAGCAGAGGGCGCCAGAGAGCAAAGAAACAAGACTTCAAAACATCCCAAAATATGCTTAAATGCACTTTATAAAGGTTTAAAAATCACCCTCAACCATGTATAAATTTGTAAATTTGTCCAGAATGTCCATTTTAAGGACATAAGATTGCCGGGACCACCGGGGGGCGCTGGAGACCAGGTGAACAGACTCCAAAATGAACCAAAATCAGTCCAAATGAACGGTCCAAAATGTCCAAAAAATGTCCAAAATGTCCGCTATCGTCTTACAACGGGATGACGCAAAAACACATTTTGATGAAATTTTTACCAGATAAAGCCATGAGCCAATAATGAGCCTGTTAGCTACTGTATCGGGACCAGATCAGGATGCGCATTCTGGATCAATTTTTCACTTTCTTTAACAATACACGACGTGGGCAACTTTTCCACGTTTTTACAAATATTATTGAAACTATTGCACGTCCAGTATCGAAAAGGTTGACCCGCGCTCTCTGACTGTCTTATGTTTTACGATGATTTGGAAAATTTCAATTTTTAGTTTAGTCTTACTAGTCGACCACCCGAGGGCGGTAGCAAGCAACCTAAAAACTTCAAAATACCTGAAATACTTCATACAACAGTTACTCGAAAATAGATGACGTCAAACAATTTGAACCTAAAACGTGTCCAAACTGTTCATTTTGAAGGAGACAGTGTGTGGTTCGTCCTCCACCACTAGAGGGCGCAGCCGACCAGACAAAAAACACTTTAAAATCACTCTGCGTAGGCTCCTGCCCCGAGACTCTGACCAGGATAAACTGAAGAATCATATTTATTAGAACTACGACTTACAACGCAAACATTTCAGAAAATAAGAGGAATCTTATTGAACGTCACAATCATCTACTGTGCAAATCTTTGACCACAAACCTGGTCACTTTAATTTATTCTCCTCAGTCGTTCTCTTCTTCTGCCTCAGTTAAAGCAGTAGCTGGCGCTGGGCGTTGTCTTCTGCAGCCTCTGATCTGGGCTGACTGACAAATGGAAACGGAGGTTCTATGTAGAATAAAAACGCAAGTTCACACACTCATCACGTACATGATGGGATCGATCACAGAATCGCTAACGATCCCGAGGTGTCAATCCATGCTAACGATCCCGAGGTGTCAATCCATGCTAACGATCCCGAGGTGTCAATCCATGCGGAGCCAATTCTCAGCACGAACCGGTCCTCGATGCCCATCCCTAGCCCCGCCCTCATCATAAACATGAGATGAATGTAGGTTAAAGTTTGTTCTGACTTTGCTCCAGATGGAAACTCGTGTGAATCAAAGGGAAATAAACCGTTCGGGTCACGTGACGAGAAGAAAAGTGAAGTGAAAAGAACTCGGGGAATTTTATAAACGATGAAGCAACAGATTTCAGTCATTTTCATGATTATTTGGTTCATTTACATGTTTTCTTGTTTCTTCTGTTCATTTTACATCAGTTTTGCTCATTTTTGCTCAACTAAGTTGCGTTTTAAAATTTTTTTTACTTATTTGATTTTTATTTTTTTAGCTTTTTTTTTCTTTTATGCGTTTTTGCTGATTTTTTAAACTTTTTTTTTTTCATTGTGTGTCATAGAAACAGAAATACGGGAGGAAAACATCCCCCCCCCAAAGTCTGTGACATCATAATATAGGGGTGGGAGGGGCTCTCGAGGGAGGGGTTACAGT
>JAQQAE010007381.1:0-15913 GCA_029823295.1 Pseudamia nigra
TGCCTTCTTCACCTTCCTCACCACCAGAGTCATCCTCACACCACCATCCTATGCTGTCTGGCAACACTCTCACCCACGACTACTTTGCAGTCTCTGACTTCCTTCAAATGACATCGTCTACACAAGATGTAGTCAACATCTTGTAAAAGAAAGTAATTAAGTAAATGAGCAAAAATGAAAAATATAATCATAAATCGAACCAGAAATAACAAAAATAAGAAATAGCGTTTGCAACAATGATTAAATTAATCAAAAGCTAATGAAATCAGTAAAAACAAAGTACACATCAAATCAAGCAACAACATTGGTTAAAAAAAAGTAACAAAAATCGAGAATAAAATTATCAAAATAATCAAGAAAAAAACCAAAAATGACCAAAACACCTATATGAAGACCTACATGAAGGCAGTATATGATGTTGTACTAATTGCCATGTCATGGAGTTACTCACTACTTGAGTAGTTCTGTACAGGATGCATTTTTACTCTTATGTTTATGAGTACTTCTACATGAGTCATTAGAATAATAAGGTAACAATTCTTTTACTTGAGTACTGTTTCTGTTTACACACCACTGATAAACAAGTATCATACATTGGAACAGGCACACTTCTATCTATTGGTAAATAAATGGCTTATAAATACACTACATGTGGGATATTAGTTTGTGAATAGATAATTGAATATGATAAATATTGTTATGATGGCAACATAAAAATTTATGGAGCTTAGTACTTGGAAAAAAAGGGGCAGGATTAAATGAGTTCATACTTCGTCCTCCTCCCTTTTCAGCCTGAGTTGGCTGATGCAATCAGTTGTCTATCAGTTATACCTTTTTCTTTGATTATTGACTAGTGATTTTTGTTTGCTTGCTTGTATTTTACATGTCCGAAATAAAGCATTGGCATTCATTCAACCAGGTAAAGATGCTAATGAAAACCTATTTATGGATACTCAATTAAATTTCTGCAGCTACATCTGCATGAATCACACACTGAACCTGTCAAAAAAACTGTTTTTATTTGTAAAGCCAGGTAAATGTGCTTTTATTTTTACATTCATGCACTTATAATCCAGCCATCTGGCCACTAGTGAGACAAGAAAACCAGGCGGGAGAGGAGACACAAGAGGGATGAAGAGGGTAAAAATAGAGAACGAGGGGGGTAGTAGCATGGAGGTAAAATAGAAGGGAGGGGCCGGAGGTACCAGGGGAATAGAGAGAGAGAGAGAGAGAGGGAGAGAGAGGCTGCAATGAGAGGCTGATGTCATCTCTTTCAAGCGGCCAATCAGAGAGCAGCAGAGGGGCAAGGTGGGAGGGAGGAGAGGCAGAGCTGAGAAGGGTGTGTTTTATGTACCACCACTGCAGCATCAGTGCAAAAAAGACATGAGAAAACGCACGACTCTGTGGACAGGACCAAAAAAAAAATCACACACAGAGAGAAGACACAGCTGTGGCCAGGAGACAGGACGGGATAAAAAGACAGAGAAGACAGAGGGACAGAGCTTCAAACAGGTAAAAGACACAACAACAATAGCATCCCTCCACGCTGCTGGGGTCTGTGCAGGTTACCAGGCGTGAATGTGCGTGTGCTGGATGTGTGTTTGTACTCGGGATGAGGCCCGGAGGGTCTAATGATGTCTTACATAATAGTAGATATGAACAACTGTGCTGCTCGCCTCATGTGTGAACTGTGAAGCATGTGCGACTTTACATACGTGCATGTGTGTGTATGTGTGTGCTGCAAATAAATTAAATGTTCATTCATGATTTCCACAGTGCAGGGAAACGCACGGTCTGAGTAAATTAGTCTTTAGGGAGTGTCTGGCTTGATTCAGCTTTTTAAGATCTGATCTGTCATCTGCAGCAGCATGTTTTTTATGAATATTGTATGAAATGCTGCACTATACAACATTATAGTGCTAAATTATTCAAGGCTGTTTGTAGCTTGCTTCCTCTCATGCCTAAAATCTGTCAGGTATGATTTCTGTCTTTTTTGTCTTTGGGTGGCAGAGGATGGCGGTGAAAGGCATCCTGGGCATCATGACTTCAACACATCATTCTGATTTTTTTTTTATCTCTCCATTTCTTTTCTTTCTAACCCTTCTGAGGCAAAGGTGTGTTAAAACAGGACCTGTCACGAGCCAATAAGGCTTTATTTTAGAGACAATCAGGTATTAAGTTTGTCCCAACTGCAAAATCCGGGCATAAAATGAGACAAAGTAAGTTAATAAGTTACTGTTTAGCTTTCATTCTCCAGTGATTTGACAGAAAAGGAACAAGCAAAAAAATTGGCAAAATAAATTGCACAGTGAAGAAATAAATGAACAAAATTATTAAGACACATTTGTGAGCAAAACACGACCAAAATAATCAAGAGAATGAATAAGATAAGCAGCAAAATGATCAAAGATGAACGAAATATTTTTTTAAAAGTCAAATAGCCCAGGCAATGAATAAAATTTGAACTAAATTTGATTAAGTAATTGGGGAAAAAAGAAAAAGTGTCAGGAAAATTAACAAAAATGATATGAATAAGAAGCACAAAGATGATAATTAAAGATGAACAAATTTTTTAAAACAAATTATTTAAAAAATGAATGATAGGGAAATAATAAGAATAATAAGAAGCAAAATCAGCAAAGATGAACAAAAACATGGGAAAATGAACAAAATTAGAAGCAAAATAAAGAAAAAAGGATCAAAATAACCAGGAAAGTGAAAAATGGAAAAAAAAATGAAAAAAAAGGAAACCTAAATGAAATCTTCAAGAAAAGGAATAAAATTACAGGCAAGATGATGAAAAATTAATAAAATTATTGTGTTTAAAAATAATTAAATAAACTAAAATAAATGAAAATTAAGAAAATAATCAAGAAAATATATAGCGATAATAGAACAATAGAATAGGAAGCTAAGTGTTCAAATAAATATTTTTAAAAATATTTTAAAAATGGACAAAAAAACTAAAAATGGAGATAAAAAAACTGAAGCCCATAAATTAGAAAAATGTTTAAAATAATTATAGAGAGAAACCAAAATGAACAAGATAATCAAGGAAAAGATCATAATTATAAGCAAAATTAACAAAAATCAGAAAAATTAAAAGATAAATGATCAACAATTAACAAAGAGATTTACAAAAAATGTGAAGATGTAATAACATTACAAGAAGAATGAAGAAAAATGCATAACATATTAAGGAAAATTAAGAAAAACTTTCAAAACAGTCATTTAAAGGAACAAAATAATCAAAAATATGATCCAAAATGAACAAAATTATCATGAAAATGAACCAAAATGGACAAAATAGTCACAGAAATGGTCAGAGCTATAATTAAAATTAATAAAAATGAACAGAATTAAAAGAAAAATGGTCAAAGATGAGCAAAAACATTTACAAAAATGAACAAAACACATAAGATGAACAAAATACTGAAGGAATTGGATCAAAGTAGAAGCAAAATGAAAAAAAAAATCCCCAAATAATCAGGAAAATTAAGAAAAATTATCAGAAAAATGAACCAAATAATCATTAAATGAACAAAAATGAAATAAAATTAACAAGAAGAAGCCACAATGGAAAAAATTATGCAAAAACATTAATATATGTCATGCTTCTTGGTGTAATTTCTCTTTCAGTTCTCGACCTGTCATTTCTAATAATTTACAGCATGAAGAGCTTCCTAAAAAGGCAAAGAGAGGATTCCTTTCTGCTTCTTATCCACCTGACCTCTGTCTCTCCTCTTCTCATGCTTTTCAGCAGGTTTCCATTCGCCTGTTTACTCTGGGATTCCTCTTTTCCCTCATAGCAACTTCATTTGAGCCACACTAACACACTAACATTCCTTCTGCCGTTTACACTGTGGGTTTTTTCATCATGACGACTTTGGCAGCAGTCGCCTCAAATTAGGCCAGAACCTGAGAGGAAAAGGAGGATGATAAAAGAAACGGAGAAGCAGGGAGACACAGGAAAAGTTGATGAGCAAGGGGAGAGAATGGAGGGGATATTAGGGTAAGGCTGGCGGGGGCTTACTGAATGGGAGGAAGAAAGATTTAACCCAGAAGAGGATAAATCCAAAAGGCAAAAGAAGAGCAGGGAGATGAAAAAGAAGTCTGGACTGGGAATATGATGAGAGAGTTGGAGTAAGAGGAGGGGGAGGAAAATTTAGGGTTGATTGGAGTAGGAGGACAATATTTAGCCAAAATATTTCTGTCTACCCTCCTGTCAGCTTGGCGCGCCTCAGTGTGACTGAAACCATCTGCTGGGACGTTTCGTTAACTCCCTCTGTTGTTTTAGATGACAAAATCCTCGTAGAACAGACCTGGGATGACACATTTTATGTTGAGTTTCTAGGTCAGTTGTGACAGTGGTGAGCTTGTCCTCCAAAAAAAAAAAAAAACAAAAACGGCCATATTGGGTTGCTTGTTCATGCGGTGTATTATGACCGAGAGGCAACCTCTGTGTCCGAGTTGTAAGTCAAACTGATCACCCTCCAGCTGTGAAGTCAGAAAAACGTGGATGCTTGCAGGGAAACTGGCTAATTCAGACTATATTCAACATCATAACAGACATGTCGATCTACATTATGACAACACTACATCATATTTTGCATATGCAAAGTTTATTTCTACCTCCTTTAATCTCATATGGGAGTACATTTTTATAAAACTCACCTGTTTAAATGATAAAGAGGCCAATATCTGTGTATAATGAAGGGCATGGGCATTTTGATTGAGGGTGTGTTTGAACCAAATCTTGACTGTTTCATTCAACCAACTCAGCTCCTTTACACTGCAACTAACACTCTGGATCAGACCACAAGTCATAACCATAGTTTCCAAAAGATGAACAAACCCTCTGGAGAGCAGTTTGGAAGCTCCAACACGGAGCCTGTGGGCATCGTCATATTGGCGCCACTATCTGCACACTAGATGTTTTGGAGTTGAGGGCCCCATAATAATAAAACAAGTAACATACCTCCGATAGTATGCTTGAGGGGGCCAAAAACTCTAGTAGGAGGAGGCTGGGGTGGTGATGGTGGCATATTTAGTACATAGGACCACCGGTAAAGAGAGCTGAGTTTGCACCACAGACTGTATACAGTATGGACAAAATGACCGTGACATCACCCATTGGTGTTGTTAGTGTAAACACTTATCCACAGCTGCAGTCGAGTGTATCTCATGTACAACTATGTACATATTGAATAAATAGAAGGTACGAAGCTCTGAATCGGTCCAGCTTTGCAGTTGCGAGCTGCTACTTCAGCGACATGTCAATCAAACTCCAGCACAGCAGTCATTTGTCAGATTATTTGCCTTAATATCATAATAATGAAGGAAAAAGTTAAAGATGGACCATCACATTACTTACTAGAGGGTCCAAATAAAACGTTTGAGACCATGATGACCCATGAAAAAAAATTATTCACTTAGGATTTTCAGATCGAAGTCCAATGTATCTCTATGGGAAAAAAGCTTCTTGGAGCCGGACGATCGGTTCCCCAGCGGCCAAGCGGTGGGATTTCAACGTAAAGTTACTTCTGCATTGGCATCACTGAACAGCCCCGGTTGTTGCACCTTGTCTGTTTCATACTTTGTGTTTTGTGTCGCTTCAAGCATCTTGTGTGTTGCATGCTTTATGATTTTTTCTTTTCTTTTTCATGTTGGTCTTTTCTAAGTAAGTGACTTCAGACCTAAATTATGCCTCCTGCCCCTGAATGAAAATGAAACTGTGTGTTATTCTGTGTAAGCCTGAGTCATGTGGAAAACCATGGAATGACTGGCTAATGACACAAGAACCCAGACTTAAAACTAATTCTCTCAGTGGCTCCAGCTGAACTCTGTCCCAATTTTCACAAATAAAATACAAACAAATATACACTGACAAAATTGTCATTGATATAAACAGCAATGGAAAAAAATTATGAAAATGAACAAAAATACTCAAAATACTAATTGACACAATTAACAATGGACAACAAAGTAACAAAATCATTAAATTAAAGTAAATACTTAAAGTGACCAACAAATTAAAGAAAAAAATTGCCAGATAATTCACAAAATGAACAAAATGGTGGAGAAAATGAACAACAACCAACAAATTATTCAGCAAACCCAACAAGTGAACAAAATAATCCACAAACCAAAAGGAAATTAACTCAACTAATGAATATTAATAACTTGTAAGAATTGCTGTGATGACATACAGGCATATCTGAGCAAGAGTCTAAAATAATCAATAATGCTATGAGTACTATGATCCAATCCAATAACAAATATCTTTCTCATTAAAAAAAACCCACTAAATAAATCTGACATAATTGAGTTTGTTCATGGCTTATTATTCAATAAAGTCCATCATATCCATGTGAAAGACGTAAGATTAAGTTATTCAGAAGGATTATACAAGGATTTAGAAAAAGACAGATATAAGGCAATGAGAATTGTTATTACTTAGTTATCTCAAGTGTATTGACAAAATGATCAATAAATCAGTTAATATGGTTGCTGTTTTGGCTCAAGAATCAAAAAAGAAATTTGGCTTTACCATAGATTCACACATAACATGGCAGATATATGGATTTAGTATTTAATTGTAAGAGATAATAAGACATGTAAACACTTACTGAACAAAATGAAAGAATAATGAAATATATTTAGGAAAAAATCTGCGCCAAAATTAGGAAAATAAACACAAATTTTAAAAAATCAACAAAAATAATCACAAAATGGTCACAAAATAAATAAATGTGATTAAAAAAAGGACCCCATAAATAAGTAAATTACAAAAATAACCCACATAATAAAGAAACATTAATGAGTCAGTGAATATAAATGAACAAAATTGAATTAAAGTCCAATGTTAAAATATGAAACCTTAGAGCAGAAATGAACATGTTTACAGCCCGGTACAAACAAGCATTTTTGATCTCTATTGTTAATTTCCACCTCTATGAACTCCGTATGCGGTGAAAAGTTATACACGATTATCTTAGATGATCTAGACCTTGATATTTGTGCATAGTTAAAGCAATAAGGTCTGCTTTATGTCACATATCACCACGTCCTCTTCTGGGGGAAAACAATGACTGATCCCATAGGCTGTAATATGAATAATGGCACAAAGCAAACCTGAAATAAAAGGGCAGATCGTATAAGGGTATAATAGTATGTTAGGAAACTAAAGAGACATAATTATAGATGGTTCAGATTTGCTTTTATACCTAACAAACAGCGGTACTCATAGACTTCAATGGAGTTAGGGGCAATAACCAAACCTAAGAGAACCAGCAAATGAAATTAACTTGTAAATAGTTTTAAAACACCACTTTTACTTCCTGTTCATCAACTTTTCCTGTGTTAAAACATGCTAGATATCACCAAAAGTTACAATTAATCAAACTTAAATCATGTCCGCTCAGCCTCCTAGCATCATGTTGGCGCAGTGACCCGACCCACAGAGGGGTCCTACCTAGACTTCTATTTTTATCTTATTGCGTTTCCATGTACGTAAGCAAATTACCGTAAGAGTGAAATATGTTACATTTCAGTCCTGCTCCATAGTCATTATGCTAGTTAATGTTGGATAGCAGGATGTATATGGTAATAATAGTTAGCAAAGCCAATGGCTAGCTGCTGTTGTCCTTTAGCTATTCGCCATTAGTCCGGCCAGTACACTACCATGAGTCTCAACACCCTTAACCCATTGTGTGTGTTTTTATAATATATAAAGCACTTTCTTTTGTAGAGTCCAAATACAGTACTGTATATGAAATTTACCCGGTATCTAAGCAAAATTCAGAAGCTAATTTTATTCTGTCGATTTTCTTTTGCAATCGTTTTCTGCCATAATTTAAAGTAAAGTCTGCTGTTGTTTGATTTCTAGCTGCCAGTCTGATAAATATCTACCATGTTCTGTAGTTGTCAGAGTCCATATATGTTAAGTTAACATGAGATCAGAGGGGAATTAAGCGTATTTAATTCAGGTTTGTTTGGTGCCAGTATTTACATTGCAGTCAATGGGAGGAGTCATTTGTTTTGATCAAAAAGGGAAGTGGCGTTTTATGTATGCACGTACCCCGTGTATTGACAGACGTATCAGAGCTAGATTCAGCCTCAGTTCCACTCATAGGAGTGGGCAATGGTGCCAGTTTGGTGAAGCGCAGAGGCACCTTGTTAGAATTTCCAAACAGCTCTTCAGAAAATATATGCATGATTTCACGGAGAGTTTGTTCATCTTTTATATGTAGTCTTTGATAAACACAACAACCAGAACTAAGTGGCTGTAACATGCAAAAATCTATATTTAGTTTGAAGTCCATTCCTGTGGCCCAAACAATAAGAACCATTTGAGATGTCCAGCTGAATGAAATCTGACTTATGAGCACTAGATCTCATATTCCTAAAACAGTTCAAAATATTGTAAGTGCAAAGAGCGGTAACACTTAATACTGGCATTTGACTGTGGAGAAATGTTTAGTGTTTCCTGTTTACTCTGGTTCTATCATGATTGAGAAATCGGCTGAACCAACAAACCCAAGCTGGACTAAAACCTTTGCACACTACTGCATATATTATGATAATGATCACCTGCATCACTGTTTCCTTTTGATCGACAGTTTAAGTATCTCATTGTATCTTCATGTTGATAAAGGGCCAGACAGGCAGTCTGACCTCATAAACATTGAGATTGGTACGATAGTGTGCAGAGTATAAAGGACACAAGGAGTTTAGCAGTCCTGCTTGGTTTATAAAGTCAATAAACATCCCAGGAGAAAGGTTGAGGATGTAGTTTGGAGCCAGACTAAAAGGTCTGAGCTGTAGGATGGTGGGTCAGAGGGAGGTCTGCGCTCACGAAATGAGATTAGTCTGACTTTGGCCTTTTGTCATTCGTTCTTCTGCCTCTGCATTTTAATTCTGCTCGTCCTCATCCATCTTCATCCATCTCTCTCAAGGCCACACTCACTTCCTCCTGATACATCTTTCCTCTTTTTTGGTCTTTTTCTTTCCCCTTGTTTTTCCATTTCTGTTCGACAGAATGAGGCCTTTGTGTTGAGAAATGAGAGGAATGCCCCTCTGTTTTCCCTCTCTTGTTCTTCAAATTTTCCTCTTTGCTCTTCTTCCCATCTTCCTGCATAAGTGTATACATGTGTCTGTGTGTGTGTGTGTGTGTGTGTGTGTGTGGTGGGGTGGGGGTGCCTCTATTACGTCGGATTAAGGACTGTAGGAGGGTTTTAACAGCCCTTATGTGTTGGGGCTCTAATCTCCTCAGAAACAGCTAATCCATCTTCAATGGCTTTAACGTGTACAGTGCTAGAAAAAGGAAAATACACCAGGGAACACACACACACACACACACACACATATGCAGATATACACACACTTCGCCCTGTAAATAGCAAATATGTGACTTTTGCCTGTTTTCGTGACCCGTGTGGTGGAACCATGACAAGAGTCCATTCATGAAGTGACCCCAAACACAGAGGACACTTTATCAGCCCAAAATCTAACCAACAATGTCATCAGTCACTGAACTAAAGAAATACTGAAATACTGGATTTGAACCATTACATTACAGTGATCAGCAGCTAACTCATATATGATACAAACCTCACTGATTGGCAGCCAGACAAAGAGGCAACCTTCGATGGCCGAGCTTTGAGTCTAATAAACTGCAGTACTGCCAGTGTCCACTAGGGGCTGGCTTCCAAAAAAAGCCAATTCCTGTTGAGTCCAACGGTATAATGTCCAACTTTTGAGCAGAAATAAACATGTATATAGCATTTTGGTCTCGATTGTTTGTTTCCACCTCTTTATATACCCTTCCATTTAGATGACCCATGCCAATATTTGTTCCGAATTAGGGGTATAGGCGCTTTGATTGACATAGCCGTCAACTTCCTTCACATCTGGTTATAAAAGTGAGATGAATTTATTTATCAAATCATACCACGTCCAATTCCATAAATGCAGTAGACAATGTTTATGGACACAGCAAAAGACTACTAAACACCCCAAATGTACAATTTTATTCATTAGAGGGAGTTTTGGACATTTACAAAATGGTAAATGCTAAATGGAAACACCTTTTTTCAATGATTTCTGACAAACTAAACTCACATGATTAAATGTCCGCTTGCAGTTTATTTCCTGATATTCTGGTGAAGTCTAAAAACACGATTAGTTGTTCAGGCTAGGACAGATCAGGAAAGAAAATTAATTCCAGGATTTTTCATTATTTCTGTCTCATTTTTGAACAAGCATTTTGGGTGTATATGAGAAACTAGATGCACAGCTTCTCTTACTTTGTTCAAAGATCTTCCATGTAGGAGGATAGCCGAGCATGGGCTTTGTCAGTGATAACAAATGGTTCATCCTATCTGTCTCCTGTACAGTATGGGCAGAGTCAGAAAGTTCGAGAACAGTGAGAATGAATATAAGTAGATGAACAATGTGCAAATATTACAATAGTACACCGATACACCACTTTTGACTGGTAGCTAACATCTAAACTTACAGATTGTTTCTTTTCCCTGCTTTCTCTGGATGTGATTTGAGTGAGGTCTCACAGACAGACGTAGGCCACAAACAAAGTGAATTTTCTCCTGATCTATGCATCTCAGGAAGGTCACTTGAATGCTGCAATGTCCAGAAGACATGTAACTTGGGAAAAATGGGTCCAGTATAATTCTGTGTCCAAACAAACTTGGGATGGGAGAGGTATAGTAGAAAGCTCCGTTCATACTCTACATACAGGATGTATACACGTGCCGAACATTTGACTCTTTTTCTCTAAAGTCCGTGGACCCAAACAAACCTACCCTGTCGCACGGGTAGTCTGGATAGGGGGAAGGGTTACTATGGCAACCGCTACCTAATTTACATAGTAATTAGGTCACAGCATTAATAAATAATAAAAACTTATTTTGACATACAGTACCAAAACTACTATAGCTAAAGGCACAAAATTTTAGTATGATAGATTAGACTCTGGGACACAACTCACTCATCAAATGACCTTGATGTTGGCTTTGACCTTGAGGATCAGTAGGGTCTGAAATGACTTCACTTTGACCTACATACATTTCTAGCTACGTAGGTTGAAAATGTCTATACCCCTGGGTTATTGACTATGCTAACTGAAATATGCTCTGACCTTCAGCAAAACTAGTCAAGGTCAATTTCAAGGGTGTACATTTGTCTGTTCAAACATTTAGCTGTCCATCACCAAAGTCCCTGGTCCCAAAATAAACCAAACTTATCACATGGGTAGCCAGAGTAGGGTGGAGGGTTACTATGACAACCACCACCTAGTCAGCATATTAATTAGAATAGATTAGAATCATATAGAATAGCGTAAACTTTATTTATCTCTTTCTGGGAAATTCATATGTCCAACTCATTCAGTAGGCATGAAGAGTGTCATTAAGAAGTCTTCAGTTTTTTCAGTCTTTAGTATGCCATACCCCTTGGTTCTTAACCATGCTGATTCTAAATTTTATAGGGGAAAAGGTCAAGGTCACACTCAATTTCAAAATTTGGGCAGCAGATTTGTAGTTTCACAGCTTCTTAGTTTGTTGACTCTGGGATGAAAGCATTAGTCATAAGAATGACAGCTGCAAGTCATCTGAAAAGATTTTCTCATGTATTGTATCTCTTTGTGAGTAATTAAGAAAATGAACAATCAACGATCAATGAAATTAATAAAAAATGACTCAAATAATCAAGAAAATAATTATTAGTGAAATAATACCAAAAATGAAAGACAAAAAAAATCAAGAGAAATTGACCTAAAGTGAAAAAAGTAAGAAAATAATCAAGAAAATAAAAAATACGAAACAATATAATCAGTAGATTGAACAAAATAAATAAAATGAACAAACGAATGTACAAAATGAACAGAATAATAAAGAGAATGAAAAAAAACCCCAAAATAATGCAGAAAGTGAACAAAATTAACATAATAATGAAGAAAACTAACAAAAAAGAACAAAGCAATCAAGAAATTAAAGAGAAACTACCAATATAATAATTGAAATGAAAAATAATGGACATGACCAAGAAAATTAAAAAACCTAGGTGTGGAAAAGGCTAACATGTTGAATAAGTTCAACCGCTACCCATGTGAGATCATACCAAGAAAAACGTATATACATAGGAGTGTATTAGTATGATAATGATGTTATTGTTAAAAAACGGTGATATTTCTTTGGTTGTGACTCTTCGTTTTCCATTAATACTTAATGCTAGTGTTCACCGTCTGTTCCTGTTTTTATTTCTGTCTCTGTACCTGCCGTCGTTCCCTGATGAAACAACTTCTCCCCAAACCTACCATCTGCCTCCTTTCATTTTGGGAAATTAATGAGTTTGTGTGTGCCACATGAACAATTCCTAGTCTTTAATAAGCTGCACAAAAGGAAATCAGAAGCATGTCCCAAATCCGGAGGCAGCTTTTAAACACTGCAGACTAACTGACACGGAGAGGCAGGAGGGAATGAGGACGGGTAGTCGGGCATCTCTGGATCTTCCTGGAAATTTTAAATGTCAACTGTGTCACTTTCTGTCTTCTGGTGAATTATTAATTTATCAGTTTATGCCTTTTTCCTCACAACGTTATGACAGAAACAAATATAAGCAAAATTAATTGCGAAAATAACCCAGAAAATGAAGAAAAATGATACTGATAAGAATGGATTGGATTTATAAAGCACTTTTTTCCAGAGACTCAAAGTGTTTCACACTAAATCCATTATTTACTCATTCCTCAGTCACACATTCATACAACCTGGGTGAAGTGTCTTGCTCAAGGACATAACAGCAGAGTGACTGAGATCGAGCTGGGTTCCAACTGCCAACCCTCTGGTTATTAAATGACCCACAAATAAGCAACAATGTGAACAAAAATGAGACAAATAAGAAACCAAAATGGACAAAACCAAGCAAAATAAGTACATAAAAAGAAGAAAAAGTTTATTATAAACTTACATTTTACATAATATTTGTTTTACTGTTAAATGCTAAATAAGGCTCACAATACACGAGACATAATACCCACTAAATTAAGAAAATGATCAAGATGACATTCACAATGGTCAAGAAAATAAATAAAATTAAAACAGCATGCAGTGATGATCGGGCCCTCGCCAACCCATGCAGCTCGGACTGGGCAGCCATCAGGGGATCCACGCAACGCGAGGAGGGCGCCAGCGTCCTACGTTACCCAGGGTCTGCAGTTAAGTGATTTTTGTTTCAGCCCCACAGCCCTTTCCAGGCCTCGCAGAGATGTGTATAATAAACAGAGGACTGAAATTCTACTCACTGTGTCACTGTGTTCCCGTTCAGACTTTCCATTCACATCTGTCCTGCCAAATCAGATCCAATGTGATCACATATGTGAACAGCTCACACAAGGTCTTTAAAAGCCCGGGACACATTAATGTCTAAACGTTGTTCTGAGCAACATTTTACACACTTTGTTAGTTTATACTAAGAATACTATCTTAGTATTCATTTAGGCCTCCCGAATCAGGTGATATGATCTGTTTTATACAACAATGCAGTAAATTTAATGTGTTTTAAAATACATCTACATAACATAGTTAATAGGTTATAAATCTACCATTTATCTTGTGTCTCATCCATGGGATAATACTTGTGCCAATAGCCGGAGTTTCAATTTCCAGTAGGTGGCGCTATGATTCATGATGAATAATATCAAGTGGCTGTGTTCAGAGTACGATGCTTACATGTGAAGTTTGGTTTTGTTTACGAAATTAAAGCCATTTACTTTTATAGTCAAACTGATGGGACAATGGAGATCTGACAAACATTCATCCAGTGATTCAACACTAAAGTGAATGATCTAGTAACAAACAAGTTGACACTATAGCATAGTCAATAACGCTATTTCCATTGTAACTAGGACAGGGGTAACGCCCAATACCATTGTCACTTCCATATCTTCAGTTTACAATCGAAGCTCTGACATGATTCAAGCAGGCTGTAACCATTGTTATTAACCATTCAATTGTTATTAAACCTCTGTAAATTTGAGGATGGCTCACTAGTTCCACTGTTGAAAAATATTTCACTGCTAAATGACATCCCGTCTCTTTTTACATGTAGAGGTTATTCAGAATATCAGTTCTTGAATTAAAGTCACCCAGCATCACCAGTGGTAGGTTATACTTTTTGTTCATAACCAAAATATCTTGAGAAACATTATCAAAGTAATCCTTGTTAAAGAAAATGGATCCTTCATGTGGTATGTAGACTGTTCCTAAGATATATTCAAACCCAAAAACTGCTGTAGCAACTTTGGTCCAAAAGATGGCATTGGACATTGTGTCTTTTGTCACAGTGACTAATTTTGCAAGGTTATTTTTAGCCAACAAGCAAATTCTATGTATCCCATCATGTTTATAGCTTGTTTTCTTCTTCTCTAATATGACGGGTTTAAATCCAACACAGTCTGATATTCAGACGTTGTCCATTTTTAGTCTCTGTTTAGCAAACAAAGTCATAATATTTTATGTATTGTGTAAAGATCCCAAGTGGAAGTTTAGTAAGTTTAGTCCAAGACACTAAATAGCTCCCACTTTTCCAGTTTTCCATTGACAGTCAGTATCCCGACATGTTATGTCCTTGTTACAGGCCACGTGGTGTGAGGGGCTACACTGGCCTAGGGGATATCCCTGCGGAGCCCTACACTCTGGGCCTTTTCTGCTGACCATCCCAGCTTGGTCATCTCATCTCCAGAGTAGATAGTTTTCTTCACTTCTCTGTCATTTTCCTTAACAATGCAACGTTTCCATCCACTGTCCATACAGTTTTTATCTCTGTCCATATTTACTTGTCTCAAAATCTTTCCCCTCAGCGGAGGTAGGTCTTCCTCAATATAGACTCTGTTTCTCCCTTCCATACTCCTCAACCTCTTTTTATTTTTCATAATTTGAAGCTTTGTTTCATACCTGACAATCTTCACAAAGGTGTTTCTGCTGCGGTGTTGTCCTTTAGCCTCTTGTGCTCTCCCATGTCTGCCTGGTAAACAACAGCTTATGCTGATATCATGTTCTTTTACTTCCACTCCCATGTCAGCAGTTAGATCGACAACCACGTTGCTAGTGTTTCCGTTACTCGTCTAAGGAATTCCTCTGATAATGACGTTTGTTTTACGAGTAGTTTGCTCAACTCTATCGTAGTCAAACTTCAGCTTGTATATGTCCATTGTCCTGCTCCTTTTACTGTAGCTTCTTGTTCTCTTTCAAAATTGTTGAAGTGTTTATCACACTCCTGATCTTATAAAGCATGTCAAATTTGGTGCAGATCAAACACAATACTGTAGAGTTATACCTACTTCCTGTTTTGGGGCAAATGGTCATGGTGTTACCATGGCAACGGCATCAGTGTCAACATAATGTGTTCAGGTCCTGGTGTCTGTGAAGCATGTGAAATTTGATGCAGATCTGATCATACTCATCAGAATTACATATACTTCCTGTTTTTGGTGAAGGGTCACCATTTGTCATGTTACCATGGCAACGCTGTTGTTGTTGACATGTAGATGTGTGTGGGCAATGAGTCTGATAAAACATGTGAGGTTTGGTGCAGATTGGATACAGGACTTCAAAGTTACAGGCACTTCCCAGTCATTGTCTTTGGTCAAAGCACTTCACCCACTTTGCCTTGTATGAATGTGAATGAATGAATGTTTGGTAGTGGTCAGAGAGGCCATTGGTGTGAATTGGCAGCCATGTTTCCGTCAGTCTGCCCCAGTGTAGCTGTGGCTGCAGATGTCGTTTACCACCACCAGGAGTGAATGTGGAGTGAATGAATAAGGGCGTACTCACACTAGGGCCGTTTTGGCTCGAGCCGTGCCGGGGCCCACTTCACACCTTTCCAGAATTCTGCG
>JAQQAE010007382.1:0-15913 GCA_029823295.1 Pseudamia nigra
TTTACGGCTACTGTTGTTAGCTACGGCTAAAAACATAGCCGGCTCCGGAGTGGAGTTAGCTTACGATGGCAGAGGCTCGGACACGTGGGACCACGCTGTCGAGTTCTGCGTTGAGGAGCTGAGCTGATTCATAGATGCCGATGGTGAGGCCGTCTTGTTTCTGAGCTGTGTCTTGTTTCACAAGACAACAAGCGGCTAGCACTAGCGGCTGTTTCCTGTTTCTAACAAGACGTGGTATCTCGCATGTCACATGCAGCGACATCTTGTTACGAGTTTTCTTGTCCCCAATCATTCTTCTTAGGTCCCACGATGAAAAACACAAAATGCAGCAGTATTTTAAGTGAAAAAAAGGCTCAGGTTTGCGTTTTACACTCGATCAGAAGGACCGTGATGTTTACATTCCGCTGAGAACGTGAGTGCACACTTCTCGGCCGAGACCCAGAAGTGACTTTTTTTAAATTATCCGGTTCAAATTTTTTGCCAATTTTTTCTTCGGCATCCGAATTTTTCGTTGTCTTAAGCATTCGTTAAACACTCGAGGGATTTAATAAGGCACCATTTATTTGTAAAATCACAGGTGTAGTTTGTGTTGAATGTAAGTGAGAACTCTTTTTCATGAATATCCTAATGTAATCAGTAAAAAAAAAACAAACAAAAAAGCATCAAAAATGTCAATAAACCTGGATGGGAACCTGTTTCAGACGTGCATATACAGCGAAAAAGCCGCTACACCGTGGTGTGCTGGTCCCGTTGTGGCGGGATGGACATTTCCCGCTCTGACGTCTGGTTTGGGGGTCCCACCTGGTTTGGGGGTCCCACCTGGTTTGGGGGTCCCACCTGGTTTGGGGTCCCACCTGGTTTGGGGGTCCCACCTGCCTCCAGCATTCCTGCACATTCCATTTCCTCCAAAGCTCTGCTGCCTTTTCATAGGGTCGGGTGTTTGACAGAGGAGTCGTCATTTGGAATTGTTTGCACAAAGGCGTTGTGATTTTTTTTTTTTTTTTTTTTTCCTCAAAAGCGTGTTTTGAGACACAGGACGACTCACAATAATCAGTCAGGTGTGACCAAATCCCACATGTCCGAAAAGCACACGTATTCATACGACTAGCTTTATTTACTGGGAGAAGTTCGTCTCAAATTGGGTCAAAAATCGAGCGGCGCGTTCTTTAATCCCTCGAGTGTAGATTATTTTAGATCACAGCACCATACATACATTTTTATCTTTCCTCGTTGGTGCATCGTGTGCGTTAAAGTGCACCGCTTCAACCTGATGCAGTTTCTGCTTTGATAGCAGAAAAAATGATTCATTGATATTGATATTTTCTACATCAAGGTCAGTTCTTCCACTTCTTGGTGGTCACGTAAAGTTTAAAATCACTTTCTGCCACTCGTGCAAGACAAAAAAAAAAAAAAGTAAAAATCTCGAAACGATAAATAATTTGACATTTTCACAGCCATCAATATTGATGAATTTGAGCATTTTCATCAGAGGAGCCGTTTTGAACATATGGTTCGTCGCGGGCTTGTGTTTTGAAAAGACAACGAGCCGGATCTATTATTATTCCTGCTGTGAGTGTATGTAACGGAAGGAACGGAGACGCAGAGGGCAAACGTTCCCTGGCTTTTTACTTGTCACACGTGTCAGCTTAAGTGCGCGTATGCAAATTTGTATGCTGTAGCATTCCATCCCAGTGGTAGTGTGTGCGCCGTAGGGTGATTGACAGCTTCCATGTTTATGAGGGTATGAATTTGCCAAAGAGACAGAGTGGCAGACACTTTTTTTTTTTTTTTCTTTGGGGGGGGGGGGGGTTTGTTATGGAGTGTGACGGAGATAAACTCTGTCACTTTGTCGTCTGACTGCATCTGCGTTGCCTTCTGTAGATCTGAGGAAGAACTTTGAGCAGGAGCCACTGGGTCGGGAGGTGCGACTGGAACAGGAGGTGCTGCTGCAGTGTCGCCCCCCAGAGGGCATGCCGGCAGCCGAGGTACACCATGCCCTCGCTAACAAGCAGCTTAAAACAAACCTGTTGTGCATGAGCATGTAACTTACATCTGCCATAAAACGCAAGTATGTGCATGTACAAAAAGATTCATTATTAAGTTAAACAATAACACTGGTTTTTTTTCCTTATAGATCACAGCCGTGCGCTCAACTGGAATTTTACTCATTACATGAAAGAAATAATGTTCCTTATAATTTGTTTTTCTGTTATTATATACGTTCCTTTGTACTGTGTCATGATTTTGATCAAAGGATAAAAAAGAAATTCTATATTATTCAAACGTAAGATGAAATCTGACGCAGGCGGTGACGGTTCAATACCCTGCAGGTTCACAGTGTTTGTTGAACGGCGCTGTGTGTTTCATGATGACACATGTTTATGCATTTGTGTGATGTCTTATGTGAAAAAGAATAATGGAATTACATAATTCATAACCACGCGGATACGGTTGGTTGAAGGTATAAAGGTAGTCTTGTGTCTTTTCCTTCATTTATGTACCCGAGTATGATTTTAAAAATGATTCTTGGTTGCGTGTTTGTCCTTCCAGGTGGACTGGTTGAAAAACGAGGACGTCATCGATCCGTCGCAGGATTCCAACTTCTTGATCACCATTGATCACGACCTGATCATCAAACAGGCCAGGCTCTCGGACACGGCCAACTACACATGTGTGGCTCGTAACGTGGTGGCCAAAAGACGCAGCAGCACGGCCACGCTCATCGTCTACGGTAACGCACTCCTTCCTCCCGTTGCTCCTCTCAGCGCTCGCCGCCGCCGTACGTGAACCTTTGTGATGGTCTGTCTCGGCAGTGAGCGGAGGCTGGTCTTCCTGGACCGAGTGGTCGGACTGTAACGCCCGGTGCGGACAGGGCTGGCAGCGCCGGACGCGCAGCTGCACCAATCCTGCGCCCCTGAACGGGGGGGCCTTCTGCGAGGGCCCCCCCGTCCAGAGAGTGACCTGCACCACGCTGTGCCCAGGTACAAACCACACATTCATCTGTATTATTTATAACATCCTCGACAAAAGTAGTGCACGCGCTGGAAAATTGGGAAATTTCCCAAATGGTCCATTTCACAGGAAGAACCAGGATTAATTTTTTAAAACTTGTAAAACTGTGGCCGTTCCTCAAACTTTAACTTCAGACAAAAGCACTTTGTCATGCTGTTCTTTCAAGCACTAAATAACTTGAACCAACTAAAAATTAATCACATTTAGTCCTTTTCTTGTTTTTCTCATCTAGAGAATGTTTCATTTTCTTTGAGGAAATGAATTTCGTAAAGTCCACAGTGCTGTGTGATTGACCGCCGAACAGAATTCTTGGATTCATTACTTTGCCATCAGAGTCATTTAAAAAGATACAGAGAATAAACGTCTGTCGTGATCATGCTCAGAATCTTGCCACATTGCATTATGCTTTATAAAAGTACTGTTTATTACATATCCCCTACTGCCATTTATTAAAACTTATGTTACATTTTTTTTGTCATTCTTTATCAGTTCAAGGCATGAAGGAAAAACGAAGCTAACTAGGAAGCATTCGAAGCGCGCAGATTTCCACCACAGCAGCTCGGTTTCTCTTCACAGTGAAAATTTATCATCATCATTTCACCCTAAATGTTATTGCACCAAAAGCACCATTCTGACATTTGTTTGACCCTCATTATTAGATTCTTTGACCCTCAAAACCTACCATTAGCATCTGGAATCACATACATGTCATTATTAGTTCAATAGTTATTCGCAAAAACTAATATTTCCATAACGATGTTTTCTTCATCTAAATGTTGACGATATGTCACATGGACACATTGACTGAATCCGCTGTAGTTTGGTGTCAGTTTCAATTCAATTCAATTCAATTCAATCTTTATTTGTACAGGGCCAATCATAATGGCCGATTATCTCTAGGTGCTTCACAAATCGAGGCCGAGACCTCATGACTATGACTAAACCCAACAGAACCACCGAGAGCAAGACATGTCTACAGCTTTATTTACTACCCAACAGTAGCTATTTTTCCTCAACCCTTGTAAGTTTAAGCATTTCTGGATCACTATGTTATTGCCCATATCTGGATCAAACTTGTTTGTGATATCCATTGGATTTTGGTAAAGAATCCTTAAAAAAAATCTGATCCACATCCAGATCAGTCCCACAGTCTATTCACTTTCTGACCCGTCCTGAAAAGTTCATCCAAATCCATTCATAACTTTCCAAAGGCTGTGAACAAACGAGCGTAAATAAACAAACTAACGTCAACAAAAACATAACCTGGCTGGTGGAGGTGGAGGTGGACCTGGTTCCCTATGGACCGGTCCACGCTGAAATGACTGGTCTGTGCGGTCTCTTCCAGTGGACGGAGGCTGGACGGAGTGGGCGAAGTGGTCGGCCTGCGGGACGGAGTGCACCCACTGGCGCAGCCGCGAGTGCCAGGCGCCCCCGCCCCGCAACGGCGGGAAGCACTGCAGCGGCAGCATGATGGAGAGCAAGAACTGCACCCAGGGCCTGTGTTCGCGCAGTAAGTGCGTCCGCGCGCCGGCGCATCTGGAAACGCGTCACCATAGACCTGCTTCCGCACAACCTGGTCATATCACACGTTCACATCAAGCTAAATCACACCTTTCAACGCGTATAATCCGCTAAAGTGGGTGTTTAGTCAACTGCCGTGTTGAGAAGTTGCGTATGAAATGCAAGACGTTACAGATGACATGTTACCCTGTTTCAATGCAGCAAGTATTCCAACTATTACCGTATTTTCCGGGTGATATGTCGCTCCGGAATGTTAGTTGCACGAGCCAAAAAATGCATAATGAAGAGGAAAAAAAAAAAAAAAGTCTATTACCGTATTTTCCGCACTATAAGGCGCGCCTGATTATAAAAATAAAACAAAATTCAAAATGACATTTTTGGGGGGTGCACCTTATAATCCGGTGCGGAAAATAGTAGTCGCTCTGGAGGACAGGCCGGGAGCAAGAGCTCGCGGCTCGCCTCCCCGCCTCACTGGGTAAGCAACGGCACGTTCGGCGTTCAGCTGACGGCAGCTACGGTTGTCACCGGTAACGTCTACATTTTAAATTGTCAGTAATACAGATGCGGCAGATGCAGGTACACGAGCCTAGAGCGACGTCTAGCGGCTCAGTGTGACAAGCACCCCATACTCGAAATTCTTTAATATACAAGTCGCTCCGATGTATTTGGCCGAACTATGCAAAAAAACGCGACTAATCCGGAAAATACGGTAATGTGTTGAGTACATTTCACAAACTTTGTATGTATGCTTTATATTGGACAAAAAAGCCAAAAAGTCATGAAATTTTTCACCTAAATCAGGGTCGACAACATTTACAATGTAAACATACCGGGAAAAAAACAAATGTGTCAAGAGCCACAAAAACTACCTGACTCTTTTACGTATCGCTTGACATATGATGCAGATTTTAGCTGGTAACATGTTCAAATGGGTTTGTTTATAATTTTCTCCTTTTTTGTTGTGTTTTTTAAGACTATATTGTTAATGTTTATTCATTTCTCGATCAGTTGTGTGATATTTGGCCATGATTTGATGCATTACTGTGACGTTTTGTTCATTTTCCTGACTTTTTTAAAATTGTTTTTTAGGGGTTTTTTTGTTTGTTTTTTTGTTCATTATTTTCATAGTTGTCTTGCTTTTGTTCATATTCTTCACTATGTTATTAACTTCTGTTCATTTTGTGTTTTGTTTGAATCTTTTTCAATCAAGGAATTAATTTTTTTTGTCATTTTTTTTGTAACATTTTGTTCATCCATTTGGTTGTTTTCTTTGTCATTTTCCCTCATTTACTGGAATATTTTGTTTTGTTTTTACATTCTTAATTGGTTTGTTCATTCTTGAACATTTTACAGACTATATGGTTAAATCTCGCTCCTTCTTCCTAACGATTTTTGTTCATTTTGTGGATTCTTTTCGTCAGTTTTGTCCTGTCGTGGGTCGTCTGTGGAGATTCTCAGTCGTCCAGGTCACCGTGTCCGAGGCGTGTGCTTTTCCTTCTGTTGACTGGACGTTTCGCTACCTGTCCAGAACTGAAGAAGCTTCCTGGATGGGTAGAGAAACATCTTCAAACCAAACTTCCAGTCCAGTCGACAGAAGGAAAACCACACGCCTTGGACCTATTGTGGGTTCATTATGTACAGTATCTGTCGTTTTTCTTTTGTAGTGTTTTATGTTGTAACTTTAGTGCAGACTCATGCCCTGAACCTACACTGAGAAGGAAATTTTAATCACTAAAAGGCTCCGTCTTCCTTTTACTTAGTGGCCTGTTATGGTTTACATATGAACCACTGTAACAACACAGAAACTATTAGTGTTTGTTGATTAAATGTATTAATTTTAACAGATTTGACTAGCGCTGGTTAACTACATTCAACTGATCACAGGGGTCATTTGCCAAACAGCATAGCTGCTAGATCATGTGCACGTTAAATTAATGAAAGCGTTCAGTCGCACTATGACGTCTGTGCTTGTAGTTCAAAGTTTTATAAGGTGTATTACATTTCAAAGCTATTTTGTACAAAATAATATTCCCAAGATGGTTCACCGGTGCAGCAGGATGATGAGGGGGTGAGCGATGTGGAAAGAGACATGAAAGGTAAAACAGCAAGGTCTCGCACAGATGCCTCATGAGGGAAGCGTTTGGTTCACAGAGAGAAAGGCAAGTGATCCACGTCTGAAAAGCACAGATGGAGAGAGTGAGGACGGGGCAGGCGAAAGAGCACAGAGTGGGAAGCGCAGCCAAGTCGAAAAATTAGCACAGCGAAGAGCATATGAGTGTGAGTCAGACTGGCGCTGACACCCAGTGTGCAGCCCGTGATGATCTGGGAGGAATCCAGCTGACAGCGCATTACAATCTGAGAGGCTCACGTTCAGAGGCAGCGAGATATACTTAAGTACACGCACAAGATGTAAAGCAAGAGGGCAGAGCATGCACACAAACATCACGAATGCACCGCACTTCAGCTCCATCAGACTCGCTCGCTCGTCCTGACGTAGACGGGCGTCTGTTTTGGGACGTGGTCGTCAGGACGGCAGCTCCTCCAGCGACTCTGACAGGCGGAAGGGCGAGATGGAGGCGGAAATGTCTGCCACTATGGCTGCGTTTGAAATGGCCTACTATTACAACTGGCACACTGATTCCAGACAAAAATAGAAAGTAGCAGGTAGCAGGTGAAAAATCTGAAACACCTGCAGTATGTAAAAGTGCCAGCATGTAAATTTTGCAGCGTGCTGCCGGGCTGCCCGCTCGACATCCTGCATCCCGCAATGCATCACAACCGCTCCCTTTGTTTCTTCATCGTTTGGTCCGAAATCAGCGTAATTAGTGCATTTTTTAAACCACCTGAGGACGTGTAGACGTGAACCGTGGAGGAGGCGAGCGACGACGTATGTAACGCCTGGAACTGTTGCAGTTTCCACACAAATGATTATTTCCAGAGAAAAATAGCCTGGTCGTGGAGTTTGACACGTTCAAACGAGCTGCTGTGGCTAAAGTGAGACAAACGCCAGCATCTACAGTCATGTGGAAAAATGAGGACGCCCCATTAAATAGTCAGCTCTTTATTAAGAAATGTTCACATATCGATGTCCAATATTATTTTTATTTATTTCTGGAAAAGAAAGTGATTTAGTAGTAGTTTAACAACAAAAATTTAAGTTGTTTTACTCATCGAACAAAAGATATGAACAAAAATGTGTATTGTAATTGAGGAAAAAGTTCCGACACCCTGCCCACTAGTAGCTAGTTTGCCCCCTTTGGCTGAAATAATCTGAGTGCGATGCTTCTTGTAGCATCGACCAGTCTCTGACATGGATCTGAAGAACGTTTGCCCCACGACTCAACACAGAATTCTTTCAGGGTTTTTGCATGTTCAGCCCGTGTCAAGTCGCCCCACAGCATCTCAAAGGGATGAAGATCCGGGCTTTGACTGGTCCATTCCAGGACTCCCCACTCCTTAGTTTTATCCAGTCCTTGGTGGATTTGCTGGGACACTTTGGATCATTGTCGTGTTACAGGGTCCAGTTCCGCTTCAGCTTGAATTTTTTTCAGATGGTTTCACAGGTTCCTCAAGCGTCCTCTGATAAACGGCAGAATTCATGGTGAGCTGGTCAGGTCCTGCTGCAGCAAATCAACCCACCATCTTGTTCGTGAGGACCTCAGTCAGCTGTTTGGATTCACCACGGTGCTCACTCTCACTGCAACAGTCAGGGGCGACAGCAAACTAATGTCTGGGGTTTAAATAGGGCAAAGTTCCTTCAGAATGCTGGGTAACGATGTTCTGCTCATGTGACCCTGATGTGACTTTAATCATTTTAAGTGAGAAAATATGTGGGCGTGTCCTAATTTATTCCTCACCAGAAATTGCATTCTTTTTAAATTACATTTTACAGAAAGTTTTAAAAAGGCTTTTCTTAATTTTTAATTGTTTAGCTACATTACTTGGATACCTCAGTGTTGTTAAAATTGGTATTAAATATCCATAATGTCCAAATATGTTAAAAAAATACAGGCTTTCATAGGGTGTCCTAATTTTTTGCACATGACTGTAATATGAACGTTTGAATTTATATAAAAGGATTTGAAGGAGTTCTCCTTTTTTAAACTTGACCATGTAATATGCTGCATTAATGTTCACATGGATCATACTGCGTAGCATCACGGAAGTATCGGAAGAACCCGAAACCAGCTGATTCCCCCGGTGACCATGAGCTGGTTCTGGTTTTTTTTTTTTCACTTCATCGCCACTGACCAGCTTTCCGCAGGTTATGGACGTGTGCCGTGTTGGATGCATGTGGCTTTACACGACCTACTGCTCCTGGAAACGGCATGTAGCACGTAGCACGTAGCACGTGCAGCAGGCAGCCAGTCGTAGGACGTTTCCAACACGGCCTATGTCACTTTGTCACTTGGTAAATGACGGCTTTGAGGGGTGATTTACTCGTCATCTTACCATGTTAATGTGCTTATGCTTTGTGCATATTTGCATCCTCTGCATCCTCCGGCTGTCAAACAAGAGAGGCCCAGTCTAATATCTTATTTATTGTTAATCCTCCGAGGTTCTGCTAAAAACCCGTGTCATAAATGTGCAAAGCTTTGAGACGCCACAAACCATCATCTTTGCTGCGTCCTGGTAGATTTTATTTGCTACGGAATGAACAGTGATTAGTCTGGGAGAACATTTGGTGTTTTGATGATGCTTCAGAGACTCGGAGCAAGTGGCACAATCCGGAAAGATGTTTTTGAGACTCATCAAGCAGCGCTGATGATTCATATTGGCAATATTTAGAAAAGACTGTTCTCATCAGAGGGTGTTTTTTTAAAAAAATACAAACTGAAGATACGATCATTTATATTCCCTGTAATATATAAAGAGATGAAAACATGGTTATTCTGTTCGTCACCGACCTTTACTTGGTTCAGTCCAGGCAAAGGTATTTTTATACCAGTGAGTAAACACATAGTGTAAAATGAGTGTAATTCGAGCTTGATATGTTTTCTCATCACTGCTTTGTAATAACAACACATCTGACACAAAATAATCCAGGAAATGAGCAAAAAAGGAGGCACTGAAGAACAAAAGGAACAAAGAACAATATTATCAATAAAATGAAAAATGTAAATGATCCACAATTTAATGCGAAAAGGTTCATACTGTCTTCAACAAACTTAATACTTTTAGTGTTGTTATTTTTTGTAGACAGGCGTAGATCCACAATTTAACATCTCTTCTACGTATGTTATTTTATGTTGTTGTGAACAAGCTTCCCCTAGTGGGATTAATAAAGTTGTAAAAATCTACAATATAATCCAGAAAATGAACAAAATAAACAAGAAAACAACAAACCTGAACAGAAAAGCGTAGCGCCAACAAATTAATGCATATAATGTAATAAAGTAGTAAGATAATAAATGAAATCAATGAAAATTAACAAAACAATGTATTACAGAATCCAATGTAACTGGATACAATGTAACAGCAATATAAAAGTCTGAAAAAAAAACTAAATAAGGAACAAAAATCTCAGAAAATAAGTAACTAAATGAACAAAACTGAATAGAAAAGGATGAGAACAAGCCACAAAATGAAGCTGAAAATAACAAAATAATCCAGAAAATGAAAAAGTGATTAAAAAAAACAAAATGAAAATTGGCAAAACGATGTGGTACAAATGAGTCCAGCGTGGTCTGTCGTCTTCCCTTTTAAATGTACTGCACATGTTCCCGTGGCAACAGAAAATAGAACTCCCTAAAAATAAGCAACAAAACAAAGAAACGTTGAAAATTGAATAGAAAATGATGAGAACAAGAAGTGAACGGAAAAAGAATAAAAATAAACCAGAAAGTAACAAAATAATTAAAAAAATGAATTGATACCAATGTCCAACATAATCTGTCATCGTTCAGTTAAATGTATGTGTTGCCATGGCGACAGATACCAAAATAAAACTGACATTCCAATAAAAAGCAATAAAAAATATGAAATAAGTGGGGGTTTTTTTTTCAACCATACTTTTCACAACTCACTCAGAATAAGTCTGCGGCCCACTTCTGGGTCCCGATCCACCAGTTGAGAACCACGCTGTCTACAGAGACCCTTTTTTGAAATGTTCATTCTCTTTCCTTGCCATTTGAAACCTTTATGTTAATATTATGCATCGATAATATTGAATGAACACCTTAAAAATCCAAACACGTCAGTGATGAAACAACATACATTTCCATCGTGTAACATTTGTAGCAGGATTGTTTTTGTTTTTAGCTAGAAACTCGATTCCGTGCTTCCAAAAAGCTTTGTTTGTTTACATATCTGTTTCATATTGATGAGCTGTTGTTTACTTCATCATTTCTGCGTTGAATAATGTTATTGTTGTCTTTCGTTTGCATAGAGACGAGTCCGTCCGTTTTAAGTTGTTCTTCTTTCCTTTCGATTCATCTTGTTTTTTTTGTTTGTTTTTTTTCTCTTATTCAAACAGATAAAAAGATTTCTGTTGAGCATTCGAGCCATCGTAAGTTCACCTTCATTCCTTCACTGCTCACTCTGATCCCACTCCATGCTGTGTGTGTGTGTGTGTGTGTGTGTGTGTGTGTGTGTGTGTGTGTGTGAGAAGGCTCGTCTTACCTTCTTGTCCAGTCTGCTAATGAGTGTCGTTACCTCGTCTTACTGTGTTTCACAAACTTCTTTTCTGGGGACAATATTTCTACATCTAGAAATCAGGAGCATTTTAACAGATATGACATTACACGGTTTATCATATAACCTGGGAGACGTAAACGAGTCGTTTTGTCGACAGAGATAAATCTAAGAAATCACCGATTCGTCGGAAGTGTGAAAAAGCACGAGTGTGATTATGTAGTAAACAAGAAGAACAGGTTTTGTATTTTACGTTGTCCGAAGTAGCCTCGTTTAGCTTTGACGAGGGCTTTGCACTCATCACATTGAACAGTTTGTACCCGACGAGAGCTACTACAACTACTGTACAAATCCACGTAATGGCAACAAAACCCAGTCCATCATTGCTTGAAGAAATGAAGGTCAGTCAGTCTGAAAAATCTCACGAACTTTGACCGTGTCCCCAAGTTCAGTCGCCAAAACCGTCAAACTGTGAGGAAACTGGCTGTCGCGAGGACCATCCCAGGAAAGAAGACCAGCAGCTACCTCTGCTGTCGAGACGGGAGAAGTTTATTAGAACGAGAGCCGTTCTTCAGTATTAATGTACAGTGTTGAAAATAATAATATGATTGAAAAAAAAAACACTGCAAGAGAAGGTGTGTCCAAACTTTTCACCTGCACAAAACACACTTTTGAGGAAGAATTCGCGATGCCTTTGTGCAACCAACCCTAAAGGACGACTCCTGTCAAACGCACCCAAACCTACGAAAAGGCACCGCAGCTTCGGAGAAAATCACATCTGTAAGAATGCCACGACTGGGGCGACCTGACCGGGATGCTGGAGGCAGGGCGGACCGCCACTAAATGGCCATCGTTACTTGTCCTGAAGAACAACAGCAGACCAACCACAACCTGGTCGACCACGTGTAACAGCCACAAACCAGGAGCAGTATTATATTTATACGGTTTTGTATGTTTTTGCACCAAATTTGTATGTTGGACTATTCTCTTCAAATTACATATTACCCACAATAACTGCAATATGAATTGTATTAACATCCAACCCAGCTGATTACAGCTCCTCGAGTTGTACGATAAAACCAAACGCCCAAAACAAAGATTATGATTAAACTAATATTATGACTTGAGACATTTATTTGTGAAGATAATGGCTTAACGGCAGACGACCTTTTGACTTGATCCATTGGCTTTTGTAAAATCACATGAAAATGGAGTCACCCAGCTCTATGTTAGATACATAGCAGACTCTTTGACCCGTAGGTTGTGAGGTGCGACCTTGGCGAGCCCGGGTAACACACTGGATTTCTGTCAGACCTCGGGTTAATCTGTGATACAGTTTACGTTCGAGGTGATGGTAATTGGACGTGGGCTCGGAGCAGCCGCGCTAATGCACCTCGTGCACTATTGTTGTGTTCCTGGTAATAAGTGCAGACGGCTGTCGGGTTGAGTCCCGTCCTCCGCCAGCCCGTCTGCCCCCGGCTTCCCTCTCCTCCTACCCTTGCTCCTCTGCAGCCTCCTGTTCTCCCACTTCTCCCCCACTCTTTTAACACAGGCCTTTTCCTGAAGCACCGCTATCCTTATCTCCTCTCTTCACCACTTATAATCCCTCTGTCCTCTCAACAAATCAAACGCTTATCTAACTCCTTCCTATCCTTTTTGCCAAATTGCCTCTCCTCTGGCTCCCTCCTGCTCTGTTTATCCAGCCTGTCTGCTCGTTAGTTTTTGCTCCTCTTCCCCCCTCGCCGCTCCTCCTCTTCCTTCCTGCCGTGGCGTGACTGGCTCACGTGTCTGACGTGGGTCTGACTCCACTAGTGTTTGGGAGTCGGGGCTAAGCAGGCTGTGGCGACGCCCACTGACCAGTCCAAACCAATCAGCCAGCAGGTGAAAAGGGAAGGAGCCCAACAGAGAGGAGGTGAAGCTGAGGCCGGTCACCCCACCCTGTTTCTACTGGCTGTGACATTAAAGGCCCACGTGTTAATAATGCTTTCATTTATATTTAAAACGTGTAGCAATCTGGAAAAAAGATCCTACGGTGAGATACTGAGGTCTGTCAGTATATACACATTCACGATTTCTCTGCCCTTAACATACAAGTAAAATATAGGCTCAGTAACCAAACTCTACAAGGTTTGCCTTAAGTGTTAATTAATTAGAGCCATTTTTGGACCTTTATTTAACCAGGTAGATGTCAAATCCATTACTGAATCAGCAGACGTTTCACGGTTGAGAACCAGTTCTCATTTGCAATGGCGACCTGGGTCAGAGGCACATATAGGGACATACCTTCATACCTAGGGGCAATTTCGAGTGACCAATTAACCTGGTGCATGTTTTTGTTGTGGGAGGAAGCCGGAGAACCCGCAGAGAACGTGCAAACTGACAGAAAACCCCACCGTGCGGCATTGGGATCAAATCCGGGACCTTCTTGCTGCGAGGCACGAGTGCTACCCACCGCGTCGCTGTGCCGTCCAAACCAGAAAACTGCTCATTGGTCATGTATCCGCATTTCCAGCTGCACCGTTAATCACAATGCAAGTATATAATGACCAAAGGAAAATACACTCAAGGGATTTAATGATGCACCACTCTCACTGTATTTTGACCCAGTTTGGGAAACCTTTTCTCAGTTAATAAAACGTTTTGTACAAATGCACGTATAGATGTGGGCATGTGGGCTTCGGTCACACCTCACCGTCTACAGGAAGTCGTCCCGTGTCTCAGAACTCACAAAGCCTTCGTTTAACCAATCCCAAAATGACGACTCCTCTGTCAAACACACCCCAACCCTATGAAAAGGCACCACGGCTTTGGAGAAAGTCACATCTGTAAGAATGCCACGACTGGGGCGACCTGACCGGGACGGTGCTGTTGGGACGCTGGAGGCAGGACGGACCAGTAAATGTCTATTATTCTCCAATTGTGCAGTTGCACCATCGTTTTTGTCCGGAGGAACATCAACGGCAGACCAAACACAACCTGGTCGACCACCTGTATATTTTTGCACCTAAACGATGTGTGATAATGTGCATTTTTTTCCCCCCTGTTCACCTCAAATTACTTATTACCCACAATACCTGCGATATGAATTTCACCGAATTGTGCCATCCCAATATTTTCCTCACTGTGCAGCACACACAGTATCTACAAGAATTACTGTCAAGAACATCAGTTCAGTGGGACAGTGTGTTTTAGTCCATTTTGTCCCTGACAGACTTATAATGAAATAAACGTTACACTTTCAGCTGTTAGTCAGAAATGATCACGGTCTGGCATCAAAACATTACGTTGTAGAAGCTCCTGCAGGTTAAGTGCTGGCACACATTAAATTATAAATGGACTCGATGCTAAGCAACATGCTGCATACATGTAACTGTAATGTCAAATATATATTTGTGACACTCGCTGGTACTTTGAGGATGAACCTTTAAGGAGATGCAATCTGTTGGACGGTAAAAAGCGTGTTATTAAGGATGGTCATGATATAAGGCCGACAGATTACTCACTCCTACGCGTAGCTTTAGTAGCAGTAGTAAATAACCACAACCAGGCAACATCTTGCAAATTACATGGTCCCCCCCCCCTTGTCTTCACCATGCATTTCTTTCCGTGTTGTCACACTGTCCCTGTTTCCCTCTGACGTCTCCGCCGTCTGTCCCCGTCTTCCAGCGCTGTCCTCTGGCACGGGTGTAGCCGTCTACGCCGGTCTAATGGGGGCCATACTGCTGTGTGTCATACTGGTGCTGTGCGTGGGAGTGCTGGCATATCGCCGCAGATGCCGCCATCTCCACGGCGACATCACAGATTCATCGTCGGCTCTCACCGCCGCCTTCCACCCCGGCAACTACAAGCCTCCGAGACAAGGTGAGGTGACACAGTAATTCAATTATAGTCCGTATACGCCTCGGAGCTGATTGGAGCTCGTCGTACTGTACATCATACCATCATCATTGTTCAAGTATCAAAAAAAAAAAAAAAAAAAAAAACACGACGTAGAATGCAGTTGTTGTACAATTGGAAAGCAAACCTATGTTCACTCCCCCAATAATGTTATTGCTCCCAGAGGTGCAGTGATATTTTTAAAATATGAAAAGCATGAGGTTGGGGAGGTAGAGGAGATTTTTTTTTTTCCCTCATTTATGGGTGAGCTGTTGCAGCAGCAAAGAAGGATGAATGGACTCGAGTTCCAGGAGCAGCTGATTAGGGGCGTGTGAGGCAGGGATTGGACAGAAAATTAGGCACAGACTTCCACACCTTCCTGGATGGTAGGTTTTTCATGGATTCTTTGACCGTGAAAAACCTACCATCAGAATTTAGAATCACATGCAAATCACTATTAGTTCAGTAGTAATTCAGGAAAAATCATTTTCCTCCACAATGCTGGTTTTCTTCTGGATCGAGATGTTGAAGATGCGTCAAATCTATTACTGTATCAGCAGACTTTACACTACAATTTGGTGCCAGTTACATGTCTATAACTTTATTTACTACCTTACTGTGGCTATTTTTCCTCAACCCATGTACGTATAATCAATCAATCAATCAATCTTTATTTGTATCGCGCCAATCATAATCGCCGATTATCTCTAGGTGCATCACAATTCGAGGCCGAGACCTCATGACTATACAGAGAGAAAACCCAACAGAACCACCAAGAGCAAGACAAAGGCGATGGGGGAAAAACTTCTTTTAACAGAAGAGAAAAACCTCCAGCAGAAGCAGCGGCTCAGGGTAGGCGGCCATCTGCCTG
>JAQQAE010007383.1:0-14013 GCA_029823295.1 Pseudamia nigra
ATATTTGTTTAGGATGGCTTTTAATACCCAGTAGTGGTGATATTTGTCTTGGCATTTGTTTTTATTTTATTTTAATTGATTGGTTGATTAATTGACTAATTAATTAATTCATTCATTCATTAGTTTTATTTATTTTAGGTACTTGTTCTTATTTTTATTTATGCTATTTGTTTTTAATGCTGTCTATATTCTGTAAAGCACTTTGGTCACCGACGGGTTGTTTTAAAGGGCTATAAATAAAGTACATTACATTACATAAATCAATAAATGTGCACGTACGGCTGTGTTTCCTTCACATTTGTTCATTTTTCCTTCACATTTGTTCATTTTCTTGGTTATTTTTGTTCAACTCGTTCTTTGCTCATTTCGTGGATAGTTTTGCTTCTTTTTGTGCAGTTTTGTTGATATTGATGATCACTTTGTTTCATTTTTTGAATTATTTTGCTCATTTTTTGGTTATTTTATGCAGTATGAAGATCATTTTCATCCTTTTTTTTCTTCAATGTTGTTCATTGTTTTCATTTTTAACCATTTTGTTCATTTTGGTTGATGAATTTGTTCCTTTTTTTCTCCACATGACAGATTTTCTCTTTACAAATATATGACAACGGGTCAATTTGACCCGAACGCCACACGAGGGTTAAATACTTTGTCACAGCGGTTCAGTAATAATTTCCAAAGGTCTACATGTTTCATGTATTCGTGTATTTATTCACATTTATTAACCTTGCATGAGGGAAAGTTGTTTTTTAAAATATATGTTAATATGACTAATGCAATGTACAAACTGTATCCGTATTGTTATATAAAGTCTGTCAGCGTCAAACAATCATGAACTGTTTGTTCTATGAATGTTATGTAATCGTGACCCTCTCTGATATGGACTATGTTAATAAATCCTGCTTTACAGTAACAAAAAGACTTCATGTTTGCTTATTGCAATGCTGACCTCTGCTGACTGAACCTGGTCATTACAACTGTAGCTCATCATGGGTGAAAACAAATTATGCAAACAGCACTGTGTAATAGTGACAATAATAATACCAATAATCAATTCAAGACATGTTGGCATTGGACCCAGCTGACTTTATTCTTCATCAGACTCACTCACAAACAGCGTCTGTGCCTAAGTGAACAATAACAGGAATATCAGCAGGTACAGGATGTTGAACAGTGGCAGCAGAAGGTTTTTCTTGTTGCAAAGAAGCTGCGCGAGACGTTCTTTTCAGCAGAGACACCTTTAAAATCAGCAGAGTCAACGCTTCCTCCAACGACAAGTAAAAGACATTTTAGACAAACATCCTCACACCTCAAGGATTTAAAGGAACTAAAAGAACCTCTTTTCAAACATTAAACGTGTTGGATTTTTTGGCATAATGACTGAGCGTCGTATTCCACTGTTACGACAGTCACATGATGTCAGGAGGGGCTTGATGACTGATGATGTAACAGATGAAACAGATGAGGCTCCAAATGTGAAGTTGTGAGAAGTTCTTTAATATAACACACACAAAGCCCTGATTCTTTGTCATGTGCTCATAAAACAAACCCACACAGACATTTAAAAGTGGATCCATATGTATTTTGAATTTACAGACTTTATCTATGCTTTATCTTTGTTATTAATTTGCCCACAACTATTTGATGGACTGTACCTACTCTAACCCTATGTCTTATTTAGCTGAAAAAGGCACCGTTGTATATTTCTGACAACATCAGTGTGATTGTACTGCAAAAAACACCAGCCGGTGAATCCACCGCAGTGATGGAAACATTACTGAACCTTTTACTTCACACTGAACTGAATGGAATAATATAGAGCATATTGACTGTGTAGTATTTACATCACGGTCAGGGATCGAGTCAGGCTTTGTCATAAACCAAAACAACGTTGGCATTTCTACATGGCATCTGAACATCAACACTTGTGCATGTTGAAAAAAGTAAGAATTTATGCATAAATGGCAACGTTCCCTCATGTGTCCAGTCAGACCAAATTCATGTCTGCAATAACTGAGAGCAAAGTTGCATAATGATGAAGAAATGTGAAAAATCAAGAAAAGTTGTAATGTTTCACTTTTACCAATCAAATGTAACAATGACCTCTGATTTATTTAGCTGTGTAAGTTGTAGCCTTATTTGGTAAAGTCATATGAAAAGATGAAGATCATTTATGTTTCAAGCTTCCCCAACAGTTAATACATATCCCTGAATACGATAAAGGACAACGTTGTGAGCCATGTGGCAGTCGAACACAGGACGAAGCAGCTCAAATGTCAGGACAGTCCAGACGTTCAACAGTTCGACACGTTTCATTTGACAGATTTGACCCCTGGACGTGGGCGGACGAACACAATCCGTGTTTGAATTATATCAGCGTCTCTTTTGACACGACAGCGACAAGGGTTTTGCTTCCTAGAACAAAGTGCGGTTGCTAAGCAGCTCTGGCAGCATTTTGAAACTACACTGCTGTTCAGAAACTTCTGTGGCAAAGTTTTGATGTCGATGGAAAAGCTGAAGAAAAGAAACACAAAGTCCCTGAGAGTGGATTCAATCCCAGAGTTCACGTCTGTCACAGACGTTCAGACTCAAACGACCAGGCGGTTGATTTTCTCCCAGGTGTGAGATGGTTCAATTTCCTGGAGGAAAGCAAAGCAAATGGCACCGCACCACAAAATGTGCAACATGCATGCACTTAAATCTTCTTCCTTCATGCCTTCAGCGTTTGTGCAGGAAACTGATGAAACCTGCTGAAATGTTCTGTTCCAATAATGGATACTGCAGGTTTCAGACGGATTCATACAGAACCAGTGTAAACGCCTGCTCAGTGGTTCATCTTAAAGTGCAGATCATTCTTCTGATCAAAGCATCTTCTCAACAGTAATGAAAACACACCACTAGATGGAGTGAGAGAGCAACACAACAGATCAGTGGCTGACGGGAAGCAGGTTGAAAGAGTACAAGTCATGTTAGAAAATGGTTGCTCTACTTGTGACATGCACCCCAGAGCTTCAAACGCAAGACAACATTTTTGGTTTTTTTTTTTGGGGGGGGGTGGGGGGCGGGTTAAAGGCCACCAGTACTCCGGCTGATGAGCAGACGTGATCACAGCTAATCATCAGTTTGTTCACCGAGGTCGCTGGGAGCCCAGTCAGACCTCGGCCCAGATGAGGAAGATGAAGTGGGGTGTACGGGGGAGGACGAGGGACAAACAAAGGAAAAGCACCAGGGCGGTAAGAGGCCTGCTGCCGTGCACACCTCTCACCACTCCTGCCTCCTGGCTGCGCTCGCCGTAGTGCACAAAACAGAAATCTGATCATTATATAACCTGTAAACAACCAGATGTCCTCCTGTCACTGAAGCAAACTAAAAACCAAACATACTCAAAAAACAGAATCGCTGTTTAATCCAGTGCACAGCATCTAACTCCGGATTAGCATTTCCCACAATCAGACTCTCTTTAACTCTCTTTTCCCTACAGAACTAAAAGTGGCATCACACGATTGGCTGTTGTAACGTAAACATTAACATTAGTGAAACGTGTAAAATCCTCTTTATTTCAAGCACATTAAACACCAACAAAACCACCCACCAACCACTGGGACTCGGTCGTCTTTCCGGACGTTGGTTTGGATCCGGGCTCACGGCCCAGTGAGGAGATTCATCCTCTACGTTCAGTCCACATCCTCCGACAGAGGGCGCTGTTCCCACCAGGCTCGGCCTGCATTACTTTCCACGGTTGGTACGTTTTTAAGGGGCTTATGGAGCCGTCCTCAACGTAGAAAACGGTGCACTGGGGGGCGCTCTAGTGCAGTACAGCTCATGTGGCGGAGGAATAGAAGAAGAACAGAAAGATGAACAGAAATGGCTTGACTTTTTTGAGGACAGTCTGTGCCATAGACTGTGTACATCAGTGTCATCTTGGAGACAAAAACAGGATGCAACCATATTTGGATGAACAGTGACGGCGGAGCGTAGGGAAAGCTAACTAATCGCTAGCCTGCGGACGCTAAAACATCACCAACAATATACAACAATATAATATGGTTTTTAAAAAATCATATTACAAAAACACCACAACTGAGTGAATCTCAGGTAAAACTATGAACATATTAAATAAATAGAAGATATGAAGCTCCAACTCAACCAGAGACACTAGTTACCATAGCAACATGTCAATCAAACCCCAGCACCACAGTCATATGTTGCATTATTTCCCGTAATATGTTAATAACGGAGTAAAAAGTTAAACATGAACCAGATCATTTATTAGAGGAAACAAATAAAATGTTTGATGCATCATGACAAACATTTTTTTGCTTCGTATTTTCAGATATCAATGTAGTGTAATGGAGCGAAACGACAAAGCAACGGTCAGATGGATACGAGGAACAAGTGGGCACAGCGTCCCTCCACGAGAGACCGGGCATCGCTCACGTCCACCCAATCATGAGACAGCACAGGTGACGCCGGGCAGGTCGTGTACGCAGGAGGACATCTCACAGCAAGAGCTGTCAACGGGTAGAGGTGATAGGAAGCACCGGGAAAGGAAAGGATGCATGAGAAAGACGTGGAATGAAAGCATCAGAGATTTATGAACCTGGAAGCTCACGTTAGACACGGTGGACGACAGGGACGCGTGGACGTGATGCCAACCGACAGTCCAACGCCCCGGGAGGGGGACAGAGGACATTAAACGCATGATGACGTCACTAAACACTAGAGGACAGTCTCAACCCCACACTGCCCTCTAGTGGATGGATTGTGTACATCCATGCCAATGCAAAGTTGGGTATAAATGGCAGTTTGAGAGGTGCTCGCGTAGCGAACACTTTCAGCTGCTACTATCATGGCTTCGTTTGACGGAAGCGACTGTTGGACCTGGTCCAGGTAAAGAGGAGGAACGAAGGCAAAGCGAGGAAGGAGGTTCACAAAACTGATGTTTCATTTTCATGTCGGTCACAGTGGGTGAGTGTGAGCTTGTCAAAGGATATGAAGTCAATTTATATTATTTTATGTATTGTGTGCTTTGGTTGCATCAGGGTGAACCCTTCATTATGACGTCATCAAAACTTCAACCTTGCACTTTTGCTCAAGTTAAGAGCTAGTTCTCAGTAGCATCCACCTGTTGTTTCTCTAGATCCACTTCCTGGTCCTGGTACAGACAGTGAGGTTTTACTTCACTGTTCAACACCCGGTCAAACATTTAACACCGGAAAACACATCCTCCAAATGCAGGTGCAAACAAAGTGATTAGACGTCTTCTTCTCAGGTTTGTGTGTGTTGATGGAATCTATGCCAGCGACAAAATCTGACAAGTCTGCAAATGAGCAGTTCATCCAGAATCCGTATAAATATGAGGTTCCTTCCTTTGGCTTAAACATCCTTGGTCAAGGCAAACCGTTCCTTTTGCAGCAGTACATAAACATTCTGTTGATGCATGATTGGCCGAGCTTCACTGAAGTCACTTTATATCCCTCCTTTTACCTGAGAGGCCTTAAATGACAGCTCATCCTCTGATTTTGTCAAAGACGCCGGCGGCGACTCCTCCTGGTCGGTGTCGGTCCCTGAGGTGATGTGGGCGTCGTCCTCCAAGGTGTGTGAGGGTCTGTGTGAAGGTTCAGATCCAACGTCCAGAACCCTGAGTGTGATTCTTCTTCCTCTTCTTACACACATAGTAGACGGGGAAAACTGCCAAACCTGCACACGAGATACAGGTTCAGAACCACAACACAAAATGCACAACACAGTGTGTCAGCGATGAAACTGCTGTTTAGTTGTGAGTGAATGTGTGTTTACATGAACAATATACACTACAACTGTTAATATGATACCAATCATTCATAACTACATGAGGTGAAGTGGTGTCATGTCAACTACAAGTTACTCCTCATCAGGCCTCCTCCTCCTCCTCATCAGGCCTCCTCCTCCTCCTCATCAGGCCTCCTCCTCCTCCTCCTCCTCATCAGGCCTCCTCCTCCTCCCCATCAGGCCTCCTCCTCCTCCTCCTCAGGCCTCCTCCTCCTCCTCCTCCTCATCAGGCCTCCTCCTCCTCCACATCAGGCCTCCTCCTCCTCCTCCTCCTCATCAGGCCTCCTCATCCTCCACATCAGGCCTCCTCCTCCTCCTCATCAGGCCTCCTCCTCCACATCAGACCTTCTACAGCCCTCAACACATTACACATGTTAATTTATAGAAAATATCAACAATAAGTAACAGTGTCAACTGTTCAGTAACTATGATTGATGTATTAATTTACCTTCAACAGGAAAACATATAGTTTAATAGAAAAAAAAAACAAACAAAAGAAACCAAGTCAAATTATGGTGGATGGTCATTGAATTCAGTTTATGATGACATGTAAACAGTACCTGCCTATTGTCTTTATACCAATATTATACCTATTCATAGAATTATACTATGGATATTAAAGAGCTTAATATTTAATGCAGTGGCTTTGTTTTGAAAATGAAAAGTTGAAAGACGTTTTTAACACATTTATTTCACTAACACACTTGAGTTTGTGTCTTTTACTTATGTTCTCAAATAAAAGGAAGTTAAAGAATAACAACAGATTAAATACAACTACATGTTTTACAAGTTTTTCTGTTTGCTTGGATATGAATATGACATGTAAGATGATTTACATTTTAACATCAACAGTCTCTGTCTTTCAGTGGTGAAGACGTTCAGACGTCCATCAGTTTAGTTTCACTTTCACGTCTCCGTTGATGATGACATAAACTATATGTTTGAATTCAAGGATAAATATAAGAAGAAATGTAGTTCTTATAAGTTCAATGTCCCTTCACAAGTAAATTTCAAACTTGGTGAATTAGTGACCTATTATTAACCCCTAATGATCTTTGAGGTCAAATGTAAGGTCAAGGCCATTTGACCTTCAGAGGGGTCCAGGACCCTGTTCTAACTCGTGTTAACATTTCTTGCTCCTAACTCCAGAAATACAATCACCACAGATCAAAATGAACCTTTCTGGACCCATCATTACTGTAACATATGAAGATTAAACCAAACCAAAGAAATAGAACTTTGAACACGTCGTCACGTGCTCATCAAAGCCATCAAACGCTGTCTGAGGCTGTTACAGCTAATAACCTCTGCAGCACAGGTAGCTCTTGGACTTCCCTTCCTCTTCAGAGCCAGGTTCATGGTGGCATTGGATGGTTTTGGAGACGACACCCGGGGACACATTCAGACTATAATTTGATTCGAGAACCTCATGAATATGATTAGACCAGGCCGTGGGTGCAAAGCTGTCATGAAAAGCTAAATGTGGTAAAATATCAAACATGTTCTGGATTCTTCAACACATTTTGTTTGCTACATGAGTCCATATGTGTTCTTTCACAGTTTACACGTGTTCAGTATTTATGTACAATGTTAAAAATAATCAAGCTGAACAAAAAGCAGTGTAGAGGATCAGTCCAAACGTTGGACTGGTGGTGTGGTTCTGTGATTCTGTGGTTCTGTGGTTCTGGTCTGTGATTCTGTGGTTCTGTGGTTCTGGTCTGTGATTCTGTGGTTCTGGTATAGATCCATAGAGTAAAATGGGGCACAGAGCTAACTCTCTGAATCGTGTGATCGTCTTTTTATTGGGAAATTTGCACGTTTCAGCCGTGGAATCAGGTGAAGCTCAACACAGCTGTTGAACGTTTATGAGTCACGGGTGAAAGCACCGTCGTACGGTTTATGTCGGTCCCAGCCTAATGGTCCTGGTGTGATGTTCATGTCCATCAGTCCATCTATGGCCAAGTGACTCACAACATGAGCTGGAGGAGTTGTGATGACAATGAGTGGGCCTGAATGGGGAAACTGGATATTTGATGGAGAGATTTTCACCTGTGGTCGTCGTCTCTTTCCATCTCTGCTTTTCTTCCATTTTTCTGCTTCCTCCACCACCATTCACTCGTTTTTCCTTTCATCTTTTTTCCCCTTCACTTTGCTCGCTTCATCTCTCCTGCCGCATTTCCTCCGGCTCTCTCTCTCTCTCTCTCTCGCTCTCTGAAGCCTAAGTAGCCACAAATGGTCCCTAATAGCCTCCAATGGAGATGAATTGATCGTTGTGTGAACCGAATCAATAGCAGATTGCTTTTGCTGCACACAGTGGGATACTGCACAGGCAGGCGGCCTTAATTAAGTTAACAGTAAACCACGATGGCTTTAGAGTTTTATTAGTAGAATAAAGTTTATGAGGATTACTGTGGGAGGGAAAAGCTGGTTTGAGAATAAATCGTGGGAGGACGGAGGTGTGTGGCTCCACCTGGACGAGATGTTTCTGATCAGTCACAGCGACACGATTCAAGCCACCATCACAATGTCACGCTGTGCAAAACAACGTCTGTACAGCTGAATTCAGACCCAGCCATTTGCTACGCGTTCATTTTGCTGGTATTTTGTGCATTATTTTGCAAAATTTCACTCATTTTGTCGATATTCTGTAGGTTTATGTTTTTTATACTTTGTCTCATTTTGCTAATTTTGGTCATTATGTTAATTTATTTTACCAATATTCTTCCATTTTTGGACCATTTGTGGTTTTGGGGGGTTGTGGTTTGTTCATTTTGTTGATAATTCAGCTGATTTCTGTTCATTTTGTTGATTTGTGTACAGTACTCATATCTTTCTTACTTTGGTCCATTTTTTAATTTCAGTGATAATTTTCTTTGATTTTTGTTATTTGTGGTAATAATTGTCATTTTTTTCATTTTTTTGTTCATTCATTTTGTTGATGTTCATGTTTCTTGAGTTTCTTTTTTTTACTTTCACAGGGACAGAAGATGATACATTTTTTAATCTAATTGTGGAAATGGAAAAAAAGCACAAGAGCTAATGATAGTTTGGATTTTTGGACCATTTATGGTTCAAAAATCATAATTGTAAAGTTATTACAATTATTGTCTATTTTGATTGTTTACCTTTGTGCATTTATAAACACTTGATCAATATTCTGTTAATTGTTGTTCATTTTAGTGTGACTGGGAAATGAATAGGAATGACATGGTTGTTGGTACCAGACACACTGGTCTCCTGGGATTCAAACACACAACCGTCTCTGGTGTTTACAGAGAATGGTCCACAAAAGAAAAATGTGCAGTACAGCTGTGTAACGCTCGAGTTTAGAGGAGATTATGTGGGTTGGCTTTAGGTTGCTCAGTCTCCTGATGTCCTTGCTGTGTGTTTGCTGGTTCCGGACCAACCGGTCCAGGCAGATGGCCGCCTACCCTGAGCCGCTGGTTCTGCTGGAGGTTGTTAAAAGAAGTTTTTCCTCCCCGTCGTCCTTGTCTTGCTCTCAGTGGTTCTGTTGGGTTTGCTCTGTATAGTCATGAGGTCTTGGCCTCGAATTGTGACGCGCCTAGAGATAATCAGTGATTATGATTGGCGCTATACAAATAAAGACTGAATCGAATTTAATTGAAATATCCAACCAGAGTGGTTCAATATTATAAAAACACAATAGTCACTGAAATAATTACTCTGTACAATCAAGATCTGCAGAATCCCAGCACTGAACACACTGTGAAGCCAACGGGCTCGAGCAGCAGGACTTCACAGCAGGTGGCGCAGTTGTCAGTTCAGAACCGGACCCTGACATCACTGAGACTCAGCGAACCACCACAGCAGAAGATTGGAAACATGTTGAGAGTCAAAACAACATGGAATCATGGATCCATCTAGCCTCGTCTCAGTGGATCAGGCTGGTGGTGGTGGAATGGTGGGGAGGGCCTGTTGGTACACTCAGGACCCCCGGTTTAAACACCACAGCCTACCTGAGTTTTCTTGATGGCCACATCCATCTCTTCATGACATGACCTGTGCACCTGACAGCTCCTTCCTGCAGGATAGTGCACCATGTCACAAAGCTCAAATCATCACTGTGTTTTCTTGAACCTGACAGTGAGGTCAGTGGTCTCTGGTGGTCTTCACAGTCACCAGATCTCAGTCCAACAGAGGACCTTTGGGATGCAACATGTTTGTGCATCCGGCAGCTCCTAGATGCCCAAATCTGTGGTGAACGTTCAGCGGTGTCCCAGTTATTCTGAGTAGCCTGATGAAAAAAAATAGCCTGCACTGACCCAACGTGGAGGAAGTGTGACACTGAAGGCAATAGAGGGTCCAGGGCCATGCCCCCTGTAAATATTTTTAAAAATGGGTGTCATTTTGTGCACTTAACTGGTGTTAATTTTATTTTTTATTAGATCTTAAATTGTCTTAAGTTTGAAGTCTCAAAAAATGAGACTTGTACATCCGGCAGCTCCTAGATGCCCAAACTGGGACACCTCTGTTCACCGCATTGTCATGGAGACTAACTTGAAAATTTTGAAAGATAAAATAAGCTCTGTGTTAATCATTATTTTTCTGTAGTTGGAACATAACTGTATGTGTAGCGTAGTTTTGTATTTGTGTTTTTGTGGCTGTGGAAATGTTATAGTTTGTAGTAAGCATTTAGTCTGACTTGCACACCGAAAGTTGTCTGCACATAAACACGACTCACCTCGTCTCAACTCATCTGAAATCTGCTCGATGTGCTGGTTCCTGACAGATTTTTCAGTTTTAATGTCGTCCCAACAGATATGGTGCCGATTCAACTTGTTGAGTCTCCTGGACTCGGTGTCGGCGACGTGCGGCGTCACGACTCGACTTCACGACTTTTATCATTGTTGGACATGTGAACAATATGTGTCACAACGCAATTGATGTTTACTGTTGATAGATGGCGCCGGTTACCAGGTGTGAGCGGTGGCGTGAATCTGCAGCTGTGTGAGGTCCGGTCAGTCATGTACCAGACGACTGGACTCATACAGGTGAGTTGGGAGCAGCTGGGATTTTCTATGTGCCGGAAATTCCGGCCTATAAAGCTCACCTGAATATAAGCTGCACACACTAAATATAAGGGAAAAAAAGATTTTGTACATATACAGACCCTTTCCAAAAAAATAGAATATCATGGAAAAGTTTATTTATTTCCATAATGCCATTCAAAAAGTTAATCTTTCATAGATTATAGATTCAGGGGCCACAGTTTAAACAATTTCAAGTCCTTATTTGTTTATTTTTACATAACTTGGGCTTCCAGCTCGTAAAACCCACTATAACAGGAATTCAAAAAATTAGAATACTGTGGAGAATACTTAAATGAGCCCAAATTTTGCAGGGCATGAATGTTTTAAACTGAGTGTCACACACTAATCATCTACTAAACTCAAAGCACCTGCGCAGGTTTCTCCAGGTGTCATTCAATTGCTTCAGTTCGGTTCAATATGGGGAAAACTGCAGACTGGACAACTGGCCAGAAGACCATCATAGATCCCATCCATAGGATGGGGAAGCCACAAAAGTTCATCGCTAAGGAGGCTGGTTGTTCACCGAGTGCTGTGTCCAAGCAAATCAAGTCTAGTGGAAAGGCAAAATGTGGCAGGAGAAGATGCAACAGCAAAAGAGATGACCCTGAGCCTCAGCGGATCTGGACACGTCTCTAGCGAGACTCCGACACAACAAGGAACTGCGCCATTGTTTAAAACCCAGCAAGAGCAACTGTACATTTGTATCATCTTTACTTGTATCAATCAACAATAGCAACGTGTAAATCCACACAATCCACAAGTTTCCGGAGGTGACTCCGCCTACACGAGTGGTAGTCACTTGCAATAGAAAACAAACTAAACTGAGTTGAGCCGAGTAGGTACCAGTGGAAAAGGGGCATTTGTTTGAGGCAGGTTCCTGTTTCCAGTCAAAACACACATGGTGATGAAAGTGCCTCGATGCATGTCACTCGAGTCGACAAAAACCATGAAAGAAGTGACGTTTGAGTCTTGTCGTGTCACAAAAAAGTGCGAATCTATTTTCCAGTGTGAACAGAGTTGTCGGACTGGGTGTGATTCTGCAGGATTCAGGTGGTCTCAGACATCTCTGAACGTTTCCAGCACCTTGTTGAATGTAGGCCATGAAGAATGAAGGCAGTTCTGAAGGTAAAACAGGGTCCAACCCATTACAAGCAAAGTGTGTCTAATAAAGTGGCCGGTGAGTGTATTTGGACATTGTTGATCATTTTGCGCATTTTTGATCAAAGTTGACTCACCTCACATTGGTCATAAAAATCCTTTGACTTTGGCTTTAGTGGTGATGTTGACGCTCGCTGGACAGTTTCTCACATCGTCCATCCTCAGCTCCTCCATGGATTCCTCTGGCTTCTTCTCAATATCTGTTTCATCCTACCCCGTCTGACCTCATCTCCTTCCCTTCACCCCCCCAACCCTCCTCCCTGTCATCTATAATGGGATGAGCAGCAGAATTTGATCAGCAGTTTTTTAAAGGTCACAGAACCGAGTGAAACTCTCAGCCAAAGCACAGAGGAAGTGAAAGAGTGGGAAGAGAGAGAATGAGTCAGGGAAGGAAGGAAGGAAGGAAGGAAGGAGAGAAAGGACTGAGACTAGGAAAAGGGAGGAGGCAAAGCAGGAGAAATAACAAAAGACGGTGCTGCAGGAAATAAAAAGAGTAAACTGAAGGCTGAGATGGGATGGTGAAAATGGAGGTGGAGAAGAGACGGAGGAGAGAGAACAATGAAGGAAAAGGAGGGAGGAGGCAGATGAGGTCATTTGCTGTTTCATGACACAACAGATGTATTAGCAGACAAATGCATATTAAATATGTAGGAGAGAAGATGACTGGAAAGAGCAAGAGGTGATGATGGGAAAAGGAGAGCAGGAGGAGGTCAGGAGGAAATGAGACAGTAAGAGAGTAGAATAGCAAAGTGAAGAGAAAGTGGGCGAGAAGGAGGAACAGAGCGACTCGGGGACAGAAGATGAGACATTTTCATTTCTCTTGCCCAGTGCTGCTCTCTCATCTCCTTCTCTGTAGCCGTGTGATCTTAATCACCTCGCCATCTTTCTTCAGATCTCGTGGCATGTCCTTTACCATCTTATTCTCGCTTCCAGACTCCTGTTTAAGATAAAAGATGCTTTTGTGGCGGTTCTGTTAATAGTCACACATGCAGCTGCTTCACTGTCTGAATCAATAATAACGCTGTGATAGTGTCCTGTCACTCTTCAGAGTTAAAATGCCTGCAAAACTCTTAGTTCTCCGTCGTCACCCGCAGCTTCCCAGCGCTGCTCGTACGTACGACCGACTTTTTCACTCAATTTAGCTGCAGACAAATTCACACCAGTACCATTTTTCTTTTTCTGGCAGAATCTCAGGCGCCTCCCTGTCAACATGAGGTAAAAATGCTGGTTTCAGTCTCGAACTCGTGAGTAAGACGTCACATAGGATCACGTGCCAGTAATTTTGAGATGTTGGCATTGTTTCAAAGTGTGTATTTGAAATCCTGCCATTGTAAAAATGTTTTGCAGGGTTTTTTTTTTTTTTTTAAAGAGCTCTACATGCTTTTTACTTGAAATTTAGATTAAGGGGAGTCTTTGTAGCAAGCAGCTGAATACATTTTTCAAGTAACTGTTATTTGAAACAATAATTACTAACTAAATGTGTTAGGGAATAAAATGCACTGTCAAATGACTAAAACATTTAATTTCCCCAAACTAAACACATCATTATAGTTGGTTGTCAGTGCTTTAATTGGACAGTTTCTTTTCTTTGAGTGAAGAAAAAGGTTATTTTTTCAGTGCTTTGACTGAAATGAACAATTCAAGCTGATTTGTAGAGAAAAGGACAGTAGAGCTTATACACTGACAGTGATGGATGCACTGTAGCACTGCTGACGCTCTGGGCTAACCGCTACGTTTGGAAAAGCTCATGCTAACAAGAGCATCGGCACCAGTTTATACTAACAAACAGTAGGTGGAATAAACATTCTTGGTCCCTGAGGGATTTTCTTCTGGCATGAGACAGACTGACAGAAGGCTGGGCTCCAGCTCGTTTTCTCCACACATCCCCACTCATTTTCTCCACACATCCCCACTCGTTTTCTCCACACATCCCCACTCGTTTTCTCCACACATCCCCACTCGTTTTCTCCACACATCCCCACTCGTTTTCTCC
>JAQQAE010007384.1:0-15913 GCA_029823295.1 Pseudamia nigra
GGAGCAGGAGGAATAAAGGAGGAGCAGAGTGCTGTTGGACCTGTGATTGAGTCTCCTGCCTCGTTTATTATTTTGTTCCGCACAGACAGTATAAGCGAACCCCGAACGGCCGGCTACATTATGAAAGTATTCATAGCGCTATAAATACTTTCTGACGCTATGAATACTTAACGGAAAATATCCATAGCGTCAGAAAGTATTCATAGCGCTATGAATACTTCCCCGAAAGTATTCATAAAAACCTGATTTCTCAGGGGTTTTTTTTTTTTTTTAAATAAATTTGCAAAAATTTCAAAAAATACTTTTTCATATTGTCATTATGGGGTGCTGTGTGTAGAATAGGGAAAAAATGAATTTAATCCATTTTGGAATAAGGCTGTAACAAAAAACTGTGTAAAAAGTGAAGCACTATGAATACTTTCCGGATGCACTGTATGTACTGTATGTGTGTATACATACATATATATATACGTATGTATATATATATATACATATATATATATACTGATCTTTTGTCCCATATTCATCATTTGATGTCAAACCCAAGTGTACAGCAAAAATAAAGGAACTGGCCTCGCTGTTCCAATAATTATGGGGGGCACTGTATGTCAAACTGGCCATTTTTTTATGCAAAGAAAAAAAACTAGACCTGTATAAAAACTGTATATGTGAGGAAGGGATATTTCAATTCACAATTCAAATGTTAAATTGGTAAATAAGTGTATATCACTCTAACCTTTTGGTACCAATGGAAAAACAGATTGACAACCGTTGACTGTTCTGAGAAAAAGTGAAACTGGGCTATTTAAGTGTTTGTGAGCTGCTTGAAGTGCATTGCCAAGCACGTACTTTGACTTATTATTTCTTGGGACGCACAGAATTTGTTTAGTGATTAAAGCAAAAGGAGGGTATTTTGATTAAGCTAAAGTTCTGGTTTTTTTTGACAAACATTGGTATTATTGTTGTTAAATCGATATAATTAATAAATCTTGTAAGTATTTGTGTAAATATTGTTTTTTCTTTGCTTGAAAAAATGGCCAGTTTGACGTATATGCTGTATTTAAAAATCTAGGGCGGCCTCAAACTTTTGACTGGTAGTGTATTTTATTTCTCTTTGTCACCAAAAGGGGGCAACAAAAATGAACCAAGAATAAAAACCATAGTCAAGAAAATGAACTTGTATAGAATTATAAAAATGCACAAACTCAAACAAAAGTACTCGACTTGAAAATGAACAAATAATCAAGAAAATGAGCCAAAAAATTAAGATAAAAATGAAGAAAGCAAAAGAAGCAGAAGAAACAAAACAAAATTAAGAAAGCTGAGCATAACTGTCAAGAAAAGGAATAAGGTAGAACAAAATACACAAGAAAATGAACCAAAGTACTTAAGAAAACAAGCAAAAATGCAACACAAGCAAAAAAGAACAAAGAAATTAATCAAATCAAAAAAAAAAATCAAAAAGCAAATTAGAAATAAAAATGTGCAAAAATGAATAAAGAGGAACATAATAATCTCAATGTCAAAACAATTTTAAAAATTGACAACATGAACGGAAGTGAATAAACGTAAAAAGCAAAACTAGCAAAAAAAACCTAGCAAAATTAAAGAATGAAAAAATAAACCAACATGATCAATGAAATAAACAAAACATGCAAAATAAAAAAGCAAACGAAACAAAATCATGAACTACTGGGTCAAGAAAACTAACAAATATAATAAAAAAAATCAACATGAAAAAAATGAACAAAATAAAAAAAAATTGAACCCATACAATCAAGCAAATGAGCAAAAATCAAAATAAAAGGCATAAAGAAAACTGATCAAAATGAGCATAATAATAATAATAATGAACAACAAAACATTGAATAATTAAGCAAGCAAATATTAAGAATAAGTTATATAAAATGAACAAAAATGATTAATAAAAAAAAACACTCATCCACTGCAGATGCTTTCAGCAGTAGATCAGAGAAATGTTCATTGTGCATAAAGTCACAACAAACACTCCATAAAGCAGCAACAACCTCCGAATCTTAAAATAACCACCAGATGAAGCGGTGCAGTGGATGCAGTGGGAACAGTAACTCTGACGAATCTTAATCTGCAGAGAGCAGAGAAAATACATGCTGTTCTCAGACGCAGGATAATAAATGACCATCGTTCTTCCTTTGTTTTGTTCAGCCTGAAGGGAATCTATGATTTAAATAAAGAGGACTCTACAAAAGCACACGCCTATGAAGAATACAACACTGTTTACAGTTCAGGTTGATTTTACAACACAGACTAACATACTATTATTGAACAGAGGTTACAAAAGCTACTTGTGTTATGTAGCATCTGTTATTCTAATATAAGAGTCAGGCCTTGACGAATAGACAGTTGCCTCTCAAGGTTGCGGTTTCCTCCCACTTTGTAGGCTACAGTGCATTAATGAGGTGATCTGGCCTCAGGGTGGAGCTTGGGGTGTAATGGTAGCTGAGTCATCTCTTTCTTCAAGCACTTGTGTGTGTGCCCAGCTGACATAGTCGTGACTGTTTGACCATGCACAGTTTCATGTAAATAAAGAATGCATCTGTCGTCATTGAAGCCTGAGCGCTGTCTCTCTGTCACGCCTTAGCCCCATACTGTAAAATTACATCTTTATTTTAGGTTTATATAAAATATGAAATATAATATAAAAACCAAACAAAAACAATAAAATATTCTTCTAACTGCTCCATTCCAATCACGAAAAGTGTCAAACTAAAATATGTATTATGAATGTATGTTTAAATTTCATAATGCATCATTATCCATGAAAGGAACAAAAATGCATTAAATAGAAAAAATAAAGCTCCGATAATATAAACTTGTTCAGTTCTGCCAGGTCTAGGAATTCTCACAAGATGCACAACAGATAAAACAAGTTGTTTTGATTTTTGTGATTTGTGACATAAGTGATAACCAATCAGAGACAAGCTTTAACATCTTAGTCCCATCCTCATGAGTCAGTGGGACTCTAAACTTTAAACCATCAAACCAATTTGACCTGACACCATGAGCAACTGGCAATATTCCTGTATGTATATTTAGTAAATTGTCCATTAAAGGTAAGATTTTTGTGTGTATACAGTAGTATTGGGTCAGAATCTGCTCCCAGGTCACCTTGGGAATGAGCTGTGGTTCAAGCTATCAGTTTGTTTTCCAATGAAAAGTAGATGGTTACAACACTGCAGTGACATCAGAGTGTGTGCAGAGTTAAACAGGGGCCCAGGTGAAAACAAGGAAAAGTCTAAACAACACACTTTATTTTGTCAGCACCTGCACAGAAGTGTCCCCGAGTGAAGTCACTGAAATCATCAAATGGTGGCTGTCATGACGACCGTCCCCAGACAGAAAGACCATGACCTACCTCTGTTGCAGACGAGAAGGTTATTAGAATTATCAGCCTCAGATAGCACCAATTTATAGCACCTCCGATGGAGTTTGATGTTTGCTGTGACTGCACTAGGGGACACGTTCAACGTTCTTGAGATGACCCTCATTTATTAAAGTAATAGACAGTCTTTTCTCTTTATTTGTGTTTCGCACCAGGTTAGGGATTTGTACAGTAGTTGTAGTAGCAGTAATAGGGCTATTCACTCTATACCCACCTTTCCACTGCTCAACACAACTGATGGCACATTATGAAGGCAAGAAATGGCACAAATTGACTCATCTGTGATGTGAAAACCATTCCAAGTGACCATTTTAATCCGATGACAGAAGGCAAAGCTAAATTTGACAACTTTGGACAATCCTATATATAAAACATGTTCTGGGTTGTTTACTACATAATTCCATACGTGCTCTTTCACAGTTTGGATGTCTTTAGTATTAATGTACAATGTTGGAAATGATAAACATAATGAATACAAGTACAACATAAGAAAATGACTATGAATACTGGAATATGATGTCTTTATGTAAGCTGATGTTAAGCTTTTTGTCATATAACGGCCATAAAGAGAAAGCTTAGTACACAGGTCATTTTGTAGCCTCACTGAGTTACTGTCAGTGCCTTCAAATACTTACCACTGAATCTACAGTGACAGCTGACAGTGTTGGTCTGCAGTGCCATAAACAAAACACACTCAACCATATGTCTGCAATAACGGAGGGAGACATTGCAGCATTGGAGCTTAACAGAGCAAACACCCCAATCCCTGTTTGAGCTTGTTTCTTAGGAATGCATTCAAGGTGTTGTTGAAACATGTTGAAAGAATCTTTTCTCTCTTCACTGTTTTTGGCGAGAGGAAGGACTTTCTATCCCAGAAAAATATGATTTCAGGCTCATGCTGTGCCTGAAACACAGATCAAACAGCTCAGGGTTGGAGCACAGGCACCTTCTTCTTTTCTAGCATTTACTGTGTTTATGTGCAGCACTGACGTCACAAAAAGCCCAGACACATCTGAATATGTTCCAGACTCCACACTGTGGACTAGAGCCGGGTGAGATGGCCAAAATTTTCACCTCAGTAAATTCTGGTCATCTTGCCCAGCTCTAGTCCACAGTGCAGAGGCTGTACCATATTCAGTTTCTCAAGTTTAAAGGCTAAATTTTGGTCCTGAGTAAAAGTTGAACAAACCAGAATTTTATTTGTAGTTTTAATTTATTAGCAAATGATTCAACAATGATGAAAAAACATTGACAAACTACATGTGAATGATGAAAATGACATATACACACACACAAAAACAAAACAATGAAAATGACATAAAAGATGCCGAGACATAAAATAATGACAATGCAAACAACTCCAAACCTTGACAGTGATGTAAAAGACACAAAAATATGAAGTAAAAATGTCTTTGATTTTATGTTTTATTAAAATTCTGTTCAATTTATTTTGATTTAATGTCATATCATGAGTAAACAAAGTCAGCAAGACAAGCCTGGGTGCCAGTGCTGAAAGTATACACCCGTGTGGTAAGTATTGTGATTCCAGGCCTCCATTCAAGAGTAATTTCACAAACAGGAAAATCAAATAATTTGACCTTAATCTCAGGGCCAAGGTCACCCATTTTTAAATGTGACCAAAGTCATGACCTCATACATGTTTAGTGACCTCTTTATCCATAGATGTGCAACAAGAAAATCTGATCATTTGACCTTTACCTCAAGTCCATGTTCATGTGAAACTGACCAAAGTCTTGACCTGATAAATGTTTGATGCCACTTTGGTGACCCTAGGCCTCTCCATTCACGATGGAGCCATGTTTGACTCCGTCTGCCGACCTGCTTCGGGGGCAGCCACAATACACCTTGAGCCTGACAGCAGAGAGGTAAAAACGGTATAAAAGAAGCAAAAAAGATGGAAACTAGAAGGCACTCAGACTGCATACGTACTGTACCTCTGCTAATGAACCCTCTTTGTAATATTTGAATTCTGTCAAAGAGGTTATATTTTTGTCTGTGTTAGTTTATTTATCTATCTGTTTGTTTATTTGTTTGGACACAAAATAAAAGTTATGGATTTGTATGAAATTCTCAGGATAGGTTAGAGATTGCATAAGGACCAGATTCTGGGACTGATGTGGATCATTGTCTGGATCCAGAAGATTTTTGGAGGATTTGTCACCATTGTGAGACAGGGCCAAGTTCAACCTTTGTCATGTATAGCAACACCACAAATAATACCCAGAAAATGTAGTAAAAAACAGAGAATAATGCCATAATAGATTCTATCACACAACAAAGTTTGTTCCAGTTGTATCTTCAATATTTACAGAACTAGAATCAGAAGAAAACCACCATTATGGAAATATAATTTTACATTAATAACTGTTGAACTAATAATGATACAATACATATGTGATTCCAAATGCTAATGGTAAGTTTTTATGGTCATCAAATCCAATAATGAGGGTCAAATAAATTTAGGAATATAACTTTTTGCTGTAATAACAAATTGGGGAAAACACTACCTGCTAAGAAGTTACTCAAAATGTTGGAAAACGCAGTATCCTGCAATGTTAAAGAATGTGATCAAAAGAATGATCCAGAATCCACACCCTGACCTGGATCATCTCCAAAATCAAATGGGTTCATCTGTACCCAAGGGTCACTCCGGTGAAAAATTAATCAAAATCCATCAAGTTGTTTTTGCATAGTTCTGCTAACAAACAAACATGAAAAAAGTGAATCTCTTTGGCAGATGTAAAAATACCCCCCCCCACACACACACACATACACAAACCCACACAAGACAAATGATAAAACAATGACAAAATTGATTCAAAAAACTTAAAAGAGGCAAAGATGAAAATTACATCAAAGTTCTGAAAAAATGTTAAAGGTCAAAAATGCTGATGACCTACAGTAACAAGTGTGCTTTGCACTTTAAATCCTTACACATTCGTACCTTTACCATACTATAACCATAACATTACCATGTTGTTACACTGTCTGTTGATTTTTCCCTATTCTGTAAGGTGAAGGTTCAGCATCCCAGCAGCTCTTGGACAGTTCATTTACTCTACATTAACACTGTGAACACTTAACTTATTCTACACTTGCACTTGTACAGTTCACTTAACCTGTGAAATCTCTTCAGACACTAGCTGGCTAATGCCATCCAGATAGTTGGTTAACACTTAACCAGCTTTGCTTCTGCTGGGTCTTATAACCACCTATTGCAATAGTGTTTGTACTTAAGTTATTGTCACAAAACAATTCCCCAGGTTGGAATTAATAAAGTATCTGAATCTGAAAAGCATTAAAGCAAAGTAAATCTGTAAGATAAAAATTACGTAACAGATGCAAAAAGCTGAAAAAAGATACAATTACACAAAACACAAAAAGACCAAAAACATTTCTGTCTCATTTTGACTTTGATTGAAATGTTGTTAATTTGATTTATTTTAATTTTGCATTTTTATGTAAATTTGGTGTTTTTGCATCTTTTACATTGTTGGCTTTTACAACTTTTCATGTATTTTACTTTACTTTTTTTCTTCTTTTACACTGATTTGAGCCTTTTGCTGGCTCAAAATAAATCAAATGAACACTATCTCAGTTGTTACTATAGAGACAATGTAAAATCATTAAATATCACAATGTATAATACATACATTATTCACTACTCTACTGTGTACAGATAATGAAACCTAGAACACCAACAATGATAACTGTATTATACTGGACACTAAACTCTTAATATTTGTCAGTGTATGGGAGGAGGTGGAGGCGGTGGTGGTGGAGGTGGTGGGGGCGCTGCACCAGAGCTGCCAGGGGCAGGTGGTGGTGGAGGAAGACATGAGCCACCTCCTCCTAAACCCGCAGGAGGTGGTGGAGGAGGAAGGGATGCAGACCCTAACCCTGGAGGAGGAGGTGGCGGTGGAGGAAGAGACGAGCCACCTACTGACAGAGATGGAGGTGGATAAAAGTTGTCTGATGGAGGAGGGGGAGGTGAGGGAAAAGTTGTGGGTGAGGTCATCATGGATGGAGGAGGAGGGGGGAGACCTGAGTCCCCAGAGGGAGGAGGTGGAGGAGGGTTAGCAGACATACTGGGGTCCCCGACAGAGGGAGGAGGAGGTGCGTTGGAGGCAGTGGGCAGGGTGGGCACTGATGGTAGAGGAACAGCAATGCCAAAGTTGGTTCTGTGTATAAGATAAAAATCAAAAAACTCTTAAGTAATAGCTCCAGAAGAATCACATCAAGACTACAATGGTAAAGTAAATTAAGTAAAAGTGTTTAAACCTTAAAGACTGAGACAGATTTGTTATCACAACTAATTTTCTCATCATAATTTTGCTTTTCAAACATATCCCTGCAGTTAGCACCATTTGCATTGTTGAAAAAGAATGAATTTGCCAGTCACTACAGAAAAAATATCATTACATTCACATGCGTTTGCTGCAGGAGGTAATCTACAGCAGGTCTTAAAGGGTTAAACTTCCCATACTGTGAAAATGCATCTTTATGGTTTTGAAGTGTATACAATCTGTGGTGTAAAATAAAAGCTGCAAAAAATATGAACATGCTCAATTCAACCAGAGAAATCCACATGAGAATACTGGCGACAGGAAAAGGGATGCAGCTGTGGATAGGACGCCTACAGCTGCAAAAAGTCTGTTAATGACTCTATGTGTTCAGTTTTTATAACTTCATGAAATATTGCTGATGAAGTCATACTGCAGTGTTGTTGGTGTAAGCACTTACCCATCGCTACGGTTGAGCTGTCTGTGGGGGAAATCTATGCACTATTAAATAAACAAAAGCAAAAAAGGTCCAACTCTGTCTAATTCTGCCACTAAGTGGAGCTGTCATACAGGCCTGTCAATCAAATGCTTGCATGGCAGAGATTTGGTAGAATATTTAAATTAATATCTTAAAAATTGAGTAAAAAAATTAAAGACAGAGCACCAGATCACTTCTTGGGGTTAAAATAAAAACGTCTGAGACATTATGATTTATGACAAAATTATATTCGTATAGTATTTTCAGTGAGACGTCCCGTGTCAACTGAATGAACGGCACCCTGGTGGTGGTCTTACAACTTTGTTTTTTCTGCATCAGCCTCACTGCACTGCATGGCCCTGATGCTTGCCCACTGCCCTTAAGTCACCTGACCCATTTGTCCAAATATGGTCACTTCCTGCATTTGGGTCCAACATGACATGAGCAGTGGTATGTAGAGTAAGCACCTAGAGATAATCTTGGATTATGATGGGCACTATACAAATACAATTGAATTGAACTGAATTGAACAGAGTAAGCAGAAACAGTACTCAAGTAAAAGTATTGTTACAGGAAGTAGAAGTACTCATAAAAATTGAGTAAGAGTAAAAAAGTTTGTCATAAAAAACTACTAAAGCAATGAGTAACTTAATTAAATTGGAATGGAAATTTTTGTTAAATTTTATTGATTTTTTTAATCATATTGGTCAATTTGCTGGATTATTTTGTTAATTGTTTTCTCATGTTATATTGTACAGTTTTAACATACTTCATTATTTTAATCATTTTTTCTCATTTTGTTGGGTATTTTGTTACTTTTGGTTCATGTTTATTGGTTATTTTTGATCATTTTTGTTGATCGTTTTGTTATTTTTTAATTTTTGTGTATTTTCTTTTTCAATTTTGCTAGCTATATTGTGCATTTTTAATTTACCTCATTTTTTCTTCGTTTTTGCTAATTTTGCTACGCATTTTGATGTTTATTTTGTTCATTTTTAAATTGTTTCCTTGATTATTTTGTTAACTTTTGTTGATTTAGGTTTTTTTTTTGTTACTTTTTAAAATTAATTTCTTGATTATTATGTTAATTCTGTGCTCATTTGTTGGATCTCAATGTTTGTTTCTTGTCATTTTTTTGTTCAGTTTACTCCTACTCATCGAGCTGTGCCCAAATATACCTGAATGGAAGTACATTTACTTTCATCACAAGATGTTTCTGCAAAACAACAGGGCTTCCTCTCAAGTACATGTAACTGAGTAAATGTACTTGAGTACTACCCACCTCTGGCATCAGGAACTTGTAACCTGATTGGCCTCAAAACAGTAGTTCCCCCAGTTACTCTGTTAATACAGTATGTACAGTCTATGGTTTTTAACTGAGTCCTCTATGTCCAAGATGAAAACAAAACTTTCAACAGGTGATACTATGACACCAGTAAATAAACATATGACATATGATCAACACAATGAACATGTGCATTAGTGTATCTATTTCATGGACAGATATATTCTATGTAAACTTACACAGGGGCGTCTGAGGTGCTCTTTATGCTGTCTGTGGTCCCTGATCGCTTCCTCGGCTGCTCAGGTACCTGTGATGAGGCAGATCAACAAAGACACTCGTGTATTATAATTTACACCATACTTGCACTAAATAATCCTTAATCCAGTGATAAATAATGGGGTGTGTGGACTCAAATGTAGCTGAAGTCTTTACGTCAAAGCAGTGTCCGATAGAGTCCAGGATGGAGTAGGAAATCGGTACTCGGGAGTACTTCCTCTCCGGTTCTTTTCCTGATGCCGGTAGGGTCATCAGCTTGGTGCGGATCTTGTTTTTGGGCGTAGTAAAAGCACTGATCTCACTCCGGGCCACCTTCTCATAGTGGATCGCTACACCCTGGACCAGAACACGACAGGAGCAGCATCAGGCAACAATGAAAAAGAACTCAGGTGTATTCGAACACGATGGTTTTTAGTGGTGATGATTTATTATGATTTTTTAATCTCTTTAATAACAACTCAGACTTAGATCATTTCAATTATTTTGGTTTAATGCTGCATGTAAGCTTTAACAATATTAAATCAAAAATAAATCAAATGAACAATTTTTAAAAACCATGACATCTGAGAGTAAATGTTTTTGTCCAGTGGTTTTTGCATCTTTTTTGTCATTTTCATTTACTTTGGTCTTTTAAGCCATTTTTGTTTTTAGTACTATATCTTTTTGCACCTTTTACATTGTTTTTGTATTTCTGCATCTTTTTACGTCGTGTTTCCTGTTTTTGCATTTTTTTAAACATATTTTAACATTTTTTTGAAATCTTCAACTTTCCCTCAGAACCAACACACTTTCTTTAAGCTTGAATAAAAATAATGACGTGACATTTATCATGAAAATTACTGACACTGGCTGGGTTGAACATTTTTTAATGTCTTGCATTCTTTAATGTATAAAATCACAGCAATAAGAAAATTAATAATTTACAAAGCAGGCATACAGACTGCACATTGTAAATGACCTGAACATAAAAATAAAAGCCAATTTCATAGTAAAATGGTTAATTTATTGGCTTATAAATTTCTTTTACAAAAATTGCCTGATATCTGAAGACAAACACGCAGCAGATATCGCCCACATATAATGATACTAATCGTCTGAATTGGTGTTTTTAGTGGTTATTAAAATCTTAGATATGGAGTAGTAGCTACATGTTATGCCTGTTTATCATCTAAACTAAAGGTACACAGACAAAGCTAACAGCACATTTTTAGGCATAAAACTACTTGGTTAGGGTTAGAGGACAAACATGCCGAGGGAAAGACAGAAAACATAAAAATACTAAGTATGACGTGTTTATGTGAGTGTTGCTGTAGAGCCATAACCACCCCAGCCACCTCCTGCTAACACTTTGTTCCTCTTAACCACCATCCAATGCCAGCACCTTCTGTTCCATCTAGCAGGTGGAGCATGCAGCTACTCCTCCGTACTGTGTCTGTATTTCTATAATGACATCCTACTGAATCAGCTGCAGACATGATGCAGCTGAGCAGAGTCCAAGTGTGTTTTCAGTGAGTGTTGTTGCTCACCACTGCCATCAGGTTGACTGAGGACTCCATGTCTTTGAGTTGCATGGCCTGGGAGTCAAGCAGCCTCAGCAGGGTGCTGGCAACACTATTGATCTGGTAGGTGACACTGGCCAGAGCCTGGATCGCTAAACCTTTGGCTTCTTCAGTGGCTTTGGTTGGATCGTCAGTCTGGAGGATAAGAGGTGTAACTATTCAGGGCTTCAACCAAACTTAGGAGGTCTTGGGACCTGCCAGGTACCTTTATTAATGTATTTATGACAGTTATGAAAGAGACATAATTACAATAAACACTGAAGTTGAACAGTGAAACTTCTGGCAGTGGTCAGGCAGATCAGATCATCATGTGATCACACTGTGTTTCAACCTTATGACCCAAATATCATATCTGAGTACAGATCACTTTTTCATACTAGGTGTAAATGGAGTCAATATAAGCCACGCTTACGCCAAATGAGATCAGGAAGATTGTTGTGTTTACCCCTTGCATTAACTTGCATTTTTCATAGGTCAAAGGTCAAGTTGTGTACATGTATGTGTCCACAGGATAACTCGGTAATGCCTGGGCGGATTTTCACCAAACTTGCTGGGAATCTTGGAAAACACATTTTCCATCAGATCTCTACAACATCCGTGGTACAGAAGTGATCTTGGTCTCAAAATAACCAGAATATTATGAAGTCATGCTGAAGTCATAAAATGACTTCATATCCACAATAAGGTCAAGTTGATATCTCAGCAACCAATGGGGCTACAAAACTAATCTTAGCCACAAAACAACAGGAAAATAATTTGCTATCATCTGGTTGAAGTAAAAGTATGATAGAGCTCAAATGAAGTCATAAAATGACTTCAGATGAAGATCTTTCAAAATTATTACGGTCTGTGTCTGTATGCAGAGTATACATCAGCCGTCTAATGCTGTTTTCTAGTTATCTGCAGAAATCATCTGAATACATTTTAATATCAGGTGTAAATGGGGTCTTAATGCACTGTAATACACTAATTGTACTGTCTGAAAACTTTAAACTGTAAATTATTTTTTTAAAATTATGCATGGAATGTACATTATACTGTGTATAGTCAGTTTGTGTCAGAATATCTGCTCACATCACCTTGGGATTGATCTGTGGTTCAACCAATCAGAGCATTTTCTCATTACATGTGGGCAGGTACAACACCTCTGGGTGAAACCAAAGCCTGTGCCAGAGTTTTACTGTACATATATAGAAACCCTTGGAAATTCAAAGGAAAATCCAACCAACACACTTTATTATGCAAACACCCTTTTAGAATTATTTAATAGTCACATACAGTATATGCAGTGCAGATATAAATTCAAATGTTAAGATATACGACCTTTAAGTAACGCTGAGGCTTTTGAGCCCTTTTTAATTTTTCAACTTCAACATAGTATCAATAAATGTTTCCGTGCTACCTGTTTGATCCAGTCTCACCTGGAGGTAATTGTTTTCACAGTAATCCGCCACTTTCAGGAGGTTGTTGCGGTTCTCAGCCAGGTCTTTCGTCGCAGCTGGACCCTCCTGTAATATATGACTTATAACCTCCGAGAAGTTCTTCAGCTCCGTCATTTCTCCCGTGGACGCGGTTTAAAAATGAACCAAATCAGGGCTGTAGTAAACGGTATTTGCGGGTTGGCGGCTGCGGAGCGTGTAGGAGGAGTGTGGCTGATGACGCGGAATCACCGCAGGCTACAGGTTTCTACCCGGAGCAGCTGCACCATGACACCAAAACAACTGCACCTCAAACACATGACGGTTTTCTGATTTGTCCACCTCAGGATTAGGTAAATGCAATGGAAATGTTCAAAACATTTTAAATTCACGTTTTTGTTTTTTTTTTCCTTTTTTTTGTTTCATTCCACTGTTCACTTTTGGGAATTATTTTATTTCTTTTGTTCATTTTGTGTATTAATTTGGTAATTTTCTCACTTATTTTGCTCATTTTTGCTCATTTTCTGGATTATTTTGTTTATTTTGGGCATTATCTTTGCTCCTTTTTTATATTTTATGGATTATTTTACACATTTTCTTTCATTTCATGGATTATTTTGTTCATTTTTATGAATTATTTTGCTCCTTTTTGTTGTGCATGTGTTTGTTTTGTTTTTCATTTTGGCAATTATTTTATTCATTATTTTGTCAGAATTATTTTTTCTCAATTTTGTTCATTTTTGTTGCATTCATTTGTTAATTTTCTCACTTATTTAGTTCATTCTTCTTCATTTTATGGATTACTTTGTTCATTTTGAGGATTATTTCATCCGTTTTTGGGATTATTTTGTGCCTTTTTTATTTTGCGGAGTTTCTGTTTATTTTCTCACTTATTTTCTTCATGTCTATTTATCTTTCATCTTTCTCAGTTAATTTGTAGACCTTTGTTCATTGTGTGTATTATTTTATTCGTTTTTGGGATTATTTTGTTCCTTTTCATTAATTTGGTATACTCTTTTGTTTTTTTTTTTGCTCATTCTTTTTCATTTTATTTAATTCATTTTTTTAAATTATTTTGCTCACTTGGTTCAAGTTGATCCACATTTTTATACATTTTATTCATTTGGGATTTATTCTGTTTACTTTTGTCCTATTCTGTTTACTATTTTCTTCATTTTTACTCATCCATCCATCCATCCATTTTCTACCCCTTAATCCTCGTGAGGGTCGATTATCTTCCTCCTTTTAAAATAATCAACAAAATAAAACTGACTAATCATTATTGCTTTATAGCTGGATTTATGGACGTGTCATTTATATTTAAATCTACAAACCAAAGAAAATATGGGTAACTAATCCCCCTCATTTCCTCTAAAATCTATATCAATGTATAGCTTTGCCATGAAAATAGAAAAGGAAAAGCAGAGTGAATGAATGACAGTCACTTGTAATAGTCATTATGTCCACTAGATGTCAGTAGAGTTTAAAAAAGACTTTAGCGTTCTGCCTGATGATGATGATGGTGATGGTGATGATGATGTGTAAATAGCTCACTCAGGACTCTTGGAATCAGACTGTAGGCCGTGATAACGCTACACTTCAAAGTGGAAAATTGCTGCTTGATTACAAAATGCTCCACAGAGCCAAAGTACCTCATATTGTTTAGAATATCCGGCATGAACAATTGGAACCCCATAACATCCTTGATTGCGTTTCTGAAAAGTGTGCTAAAGGTCAGTGGAGTGATGGTTTCTTCTGATTAAAAATGTGTGTTTGGACCGACTCAGGCTGTAACTGAATCTCTGTGGTCTGCAGGAATCAAAAATATACAGTGGACACCGGGTGTGGGTGGAACACACTGATTCCTGCCATTTGTGATACGAACTTAATTTGAAATGGGGAAGTGCATTTTCTACCTCAGTCCATATTTTATTCAATTACAGATTAAATGAAATAAGATGAGTTTCTCTGACAACATGTGACGCATGATTCCACTGATTTCAAACTACTGTAGCAGAAAACTGTATAGGATGTGTGATGTGGGGTAGGTTGTACCATAGCTGTACAAGGAGTTGCAAACATCCTCTTGCATGATTTTAATCACTTTGCAGAAATTATTAGTCGACATGTTTATGCATCTGCGTTTACACAACCAGTCAAAAGTTTGGACACACCTTCTTCTTTAGTGGCCTTCCATTATTTTTATTGTTTTCAACATTGTACATTAATACCGAAGACAACCAAACTGTGGAAGAACATGTATTTAATTTTGATGCTTTGCACACTCATGACATTCTCTGATCAGATTCACTAGGTCAGCAGAAACAGTTTTCAATTCCCAGGTGAGTTCATTTGTGCCTTCTAATGATGCTATCTGAAATGTTGGGAATCTAACTCTGAGCCAATTGTTTGTCAGGGTCCACCAACTTACAACTTCATACTGTAGGTGCATGAGCTCATGCACTCACTTGCACAGTTGAAAACAGTTATAGCTGTAGCTGCTATGAAGCTAGCAACTGTAGGTTATTTAACCACCAGATGACAGAGGAGAGAGCCTGCATTTCAGAGTCCTTCAACATCTGGTACAGATTTTTTTAAAAAGAATAGACATACTAGCTTGACACCTGTGAGGTTGTAATCCATGTTATATGACAGGTCGCCTGTTTAGTCATTAGTTTGGCTACAGAGTCAATAGCCCTATTATTGCCATTACAACTACTGTACAAATCCATGTTATGTCAAGAAACACTCAAACATAGCTATGTAAAGAGAGAAGACAGTTCATCATTACTGAAAAATCTGAAAAATCTCAAGAACTTTGAATGTGTCCTAAAACTGCAGTTGGTAACTTCTTTTAAAATCATATTTATTGAAACTCTCACTGTTTTATGGTAGTAGGACATTAATACAGTCATGTGGGGGACTCCTTTTTCATCACCTACACCTTGTAATATGATTTTCAAAACTCCACAGCACTTTCACCGCTCCTGCGGAGGGTTCACATCGGAAAGTCTGCTGGACCTGATGGAGTAGCACCGAGGATCCTGAGGGACTGTGCGTCGGAACTGGCAGTGCCTCTCCAAATCATCTTTAACCGTAGTCTCCAAACCGGACTTGTCCCTGCCCAGTGGAAGACCTCGTGCCTTGTACCAGTGCCGAAGGTTGCAAGGCC
>JAQQAE010007386.1:0-15912 GCA_029823295.1 Pseudamia nigra
AATTCACATGAATGAACAAAATAATGAAGGAAATGAACAAAAATGAACAACATAATGGAGAAAATAAGGAGAAATGACCAAAATAATGAAGAAAATGAATAAAATAACCAAAATAATCAAAATATGAGTAAAAACTAACAAAATAATCAATGAAATGAGTTAAAAAATGAACAAAATAAAGCACATAAGTAAAAAAGAATGAAGTAATTTAAAAGTAAGCAAGCATGACCAAAATAATCAATGAAATTAGTAAGAAATGAACAAAATAATTAAAACAACTGAGTAACAAGATAATTAAGGAAATGAGGAAAAATGAACAAAATACAAAAATTAAAAAAATCAAGACATGAACCAAAAAAGAAACCAAATAATAAAAAATTAAAAAAAGAAAACAAACAAAATAGTCACGAAAATAAGTAAAATTGATCAAGAAAATGATAAAATAAAGAAAACAAGCAAAAATATGCAGCAAAATGAATAAAAATATATCAAATGATCAAGAGAAATGAACAAAAATAAAGAAATTAAACATCAAAATGAACAAAATAGTCAAGAAGAAACAAACAGGTGACACAATGAGTTATTAATGAGGAACGCCATCGATTTTAGCTTATGTTGTTCATTTTGATGAACTAAATCTTCTAAAAATCAACATAAATAAAAAAATGATCAAGAACATGTAAATAAACCAACAATTAATGCCATTAGTCAAGTAAAGCATGGATTTTAGGCATAAAAAGCAGCATATAATCTAAAGTAAAATGCACATTTTACAAATATTGAGGGGGACAAATCTCACCCATCCCCCCTGAAATCTACACCGACACGCCAACATTATCTCCAGGCATTTCACTATTTAAGCCTCAATTGGAGAGCAAACCCAACAGAACGTCGGGGAGTAAACCTTTAACGGTAGAGAACGACCTCCTGCAGAACCAGGACTCTGGGCAGGCGGGCGTCTGCCCCGACCGGCTGGGGTTAGTGGACAGAGGAGAGACAAAAGAAAAGAGTAGAAGCACAGACAAACACAGCAACCAGGACCAGTTACACTCACAGGCCACTTTATTAGGTACACGTGTTCCATTATTTGTTAACGGCAACAGCCAATCAGCTAATCAGCCAATCAAACGGCAGCATCTCAGTACATTTAGGCATGTAGACACAGTCAGGACGACTTGCTGAAGTTCAAGCTGAGCATCAGAATGGGGACAAAAGATTTCAGTGACATTGAACAGGGCATAGTTGTCAGTGTCAAATATCCAGATGATGATTGGTCATGAGTTCAGTCACAAAAGCTATTGATTTAATACAGCAGTTCCCATGGAATCTAATAATACATATACAAACTCAGACAAATATCCAGTTGAGGTCAAAAATAGAATAGAATAAACTTTATTTATCCCCTATGGGAAATTCATAAATTAAATATTAGCCCCCTAGAGTGACAGACTTTTAACAGAGCATTTCAAAGGATGCTAGTTTCATTTAGAAACAATAAGTTACTTTTAATAGCAACCACCCCACCCCATCTCCCTCTTTCTCTTTCTTATTACTGTATTTGCCCCAGTTATTGTTGCCTTATTATTGCACTTTGTTGTTGTTTGGCTGACTGGTTGTACTTTTATGAATCGTATTACTGTATTGAGCTGCTGTTTTTGCAAAGCACTATAAAAAGAGTTTATTATAATTATTAGAAACAAAAATGACTAGGATCAATATTATTGCAATGCAGAACAACTGATCTTTTTATTCAGGCATACTCACAAACCACCACTCTGAGTAATGGTTTCAAAATTTATTCAATATTCGCTTCAGAAAGGATTTGAGGTGTGCCTTGTGAAAACATCATGTCAGAAACAAAAGTAATGAGATTAGATGTGAGAAGGATTGCTGATGACACAGAGCAGGAGAGGATATACAAAGTTATCGCAGTGTTTTCAAGCATCTCAAGTGGAATAAGAAGCCTGGGACACAATGGGAAAAGAATTACATTTTCATAGGAGAGGGGGCTTTTTGTCAAATAGCGGCAACAAAAAGTCACCTCAGTACAAAATCTGTCTACAAATGTAAGAAAAACCCAAAAGCTTGATCTAATTTAGTGAAATTTATTACTGACTAAATTCTGGAGAGCCTCAGTGATTACTTGAGAAAAAATGTATATTAGCTTGAAAATGTGGTTTGCGAGTCAGTACTGTCTCCCCTTAAGGAAAAAAACACCCTACAGTTAATATAATTTCCCTGTTCCTAAGGTAATGATGTCATTTGTTTCACTGAAGTGTTTAGCCTCTCAATTACGCTTAGAATTACTTTTAGTTCTTGACAACAACACCCAGGTTTTTCATAAGCCCACATCAGCGTTACAGATTCAGGATCATTTCTTTTCTCTTGTGTCTGAAGCTCCAGCCGCCTTTGCCGGCCTCGTCTACCTGGTTGTCAGACATAAGTACTTCATCGGGTACATGGGGCAAACCTCTCAAAGGTAATAGAACACAGATAGTCTGTTTTTTGCTACGATCGGCCACTTCATCATACTGTTTTCTTTCTTCTTTGCGACCAGCACCCCGGGCTACCTGTTTGGAAAGCGCATCCTCTCCTTCCTGCTGCTGATGTCCGTCGTCGGCATCTTCAACCACCTGCTGCTGCGCTACTACGGCAGCGACTACAAAGAATATGTAGAAACCATCGCCAACGCCGCGTCTGCACTTCTTCTTCTGCCTTAGTCCAGAATGAGTCAAATCATGGAAACGCTGATCATGTAAATTTGTTTACTCCCACATGTTGCAATGTATGATTCAAAAGTCAACAAAGATTTTACACTGACAATGGATATTCAAGAATACATCATCTGTGACTTAATAAAAATGTTACACCTAGTTTTGATTCAACCATTATACATTTTGATCATAAAATTTTCTCAAATAATGTCATATATACGCCATTCATTTCGTTCTTTTTCTTTTCACTAACTAAAACTGAATAAATGCAGTTTCTGGATCCAAGCGCTCCATCTGCAGAGATAACGCTGACCAATATAAGACAGAATCAAATGTTCTTGATGACTTGACCTCCATGAACAATCGAGTGGATGAACCTCACGTTGCCACTGCAGGGTCATGTCATCTGCAACTGAAGTGGTGAGAAATGTAAGGGAAAACAAAAGACAAATTAGACGACTCATATTTAACTCTGACAAAAACAGATGATAAGAAGAACAAGACCCCGTTCAGACCTCGTATTAATCTGAATTCAGTGTCCAGTGGTAAGTGTTTAGACCCGGTGTCACAGATACTGTCTTGCTAGGTCACGTCTGTCCTGCTGGATGCAAAGAAACCAGCTCCTTGAAAGCCTAAGATGTGTGTAGTTGTCCAAGTTGAACAGACAGGCTTTGTAATATTTCTTTGTCAATTTAATTCACTTCAGTTCAAAAGCAGCCACCTGCATTTTTAGGTGGACTGTTTCCTGCCGATTACGGATGGCAGCTGACTCTTGGATTGATGAGTAAAACTTATATTTAAAATATTCATCGATTAGAATTTGGATTATGCAAACTATTGATATTACCCGTTACCTCACAGTGAAAAGCATGATGAAGGTGGTGCATCTGGTGAGCTCAGACAACAAGACTTACTTATGAACCACAATCTTTGGAGAAGGTACACACTACAGAGCAAATGGGAGGGGCTAAACCAGCTCCAGTCCCGCCCTAAATTCAGCTCCACATTGTAATTCTTCTGATTCATTCATAATACTTAACCACGCCATTGTTTATGAAAAGGATCATAGAGAACGGAGCTGCCTTATGGCCTCTATGCCCTACAATAATTTTACAATGCACTCCTATGTTACTGATCAATTAATAACAATAGCATTCAAGGCAGACAATATGGAACATAAATGTGCAGACAACACACATGAATGTAATAGCTCAGTGGTAAAGGCACAGGGAGAGCCATAGTGTTTTTTTGCACTTTGATCCAGGTCAAGGCCATGGGTAAAGCGGTGAGGCTAGATTCACCAAAACGGGCATACAGCTTGACCTTGAAACAAGCGCCTGTGGCTTTGCTTTTAGATATAAAAGGTCAAAAGAGAAGCTCACAGGGTCATAAAAGTTCAAAATCAGTTTTAGCATATAGAGACTTTATTGTATATTCAATTTACCTCGAAACTCAGAGGTAAATGTGAACGATGTAAACTCTGAGCCGACTGCGTTCCAGCTGTGAAATTGGAAAGCATACTGGAAAGCTAGTTCATTCAGAGCATAGACAACTTCCAAACTTAAGTGCATTGTCAAGTCCAGTCGAGGTCAGGGCCCCTTGGTCTACGTGGACATTAATGGAGAATAAATTACCCAGATAATCTTTTAGAATTTACATAACTAAATGTTAACAGAATGATTAAGTTGATTTACTAACTGTAAGAAAATGCTTATGAGTAGAATAATATAATGTAGAAGTGAATCAGAAGTCTAATGGTAATCACCAAATGTAATGTGTTACTTGTGGTCATGAGAGAGAAGAGAAAAGCATGTTTAGCCTAGAAGGTGAGCACTGCACCCAAACAGCAGGTGTCAGGGAGAAAAAAACAACCAGCGTGTTGATCATGTTAAAAGTGACTCATGAAAAAGAGTGTTACTAACATACGCCTAGTAATTTCTCTTTATAGACCCAAAATAAGCAAAAACACGGGAGAGATTCGCTGCCTGGTTTTTATCCTCCAAGCTGTCCTTCTAAGACCAGAAAAGAGACAGTAAAACTGGCTGAGGAGAACGTAAACTCTTATTTCTCACAAAGGTTGGAGGATTATTAGACTTAGCAGCTCTGGGTAACAGATGAGAACAGAGACCTGTTATTCTGATAACATTAGACCAAGGCATAAAAGATTTTCTTTGTCTTTATGCGGATCTTACCATCATCGTTTTCAAAGTACCTTCCGCCAAGCAGCTATTTTCTAGGACTCGGACTGGATTGTTTCCGCTTTTGGGCCCAAAACAGAAGATAAAGGGAATTATTTCCATGTTTCCCTTTTTTCTTCTAAACCCAGCTTTAAAGCTGGGCAACAACTGGGTCATTTCTAACTGGATTTAAAGGACTGGATTGTTCGTAAAGTGGGAACATCTGGGGTGTGCAACGTGAGAGGTAGAGGGTTTAGAAAGAAGGATTTAGATCACAGTTTTAAGATTTAATTGATTCATTTTATGATTTATGTTTTTCATTTATTAATACAAATGAATTAGTAAATTGCATGTTATATTTATTGATTACTGCTTATGCTTTACTATGCTAAATTGCCTACAATAAAATTTATAATTATAAATTTATTGGCCTTGATCCCAAGAAGCAGCTACCATAACCAATATGGTAATGGTATCATTACTGTTCCATAGAGTGGGTTTTTCATGGCAGTTTTGATAACCAGAGTTAGCAGGGCAGAGGTTGAGAATAACGGTAGTGAGAAGTCAGGCGAGTACTTCAAATTTACTCAGCTAAGTAATATCTCCCCAGGCTAGCACGGGTGGGTAATACCGTAGTGTAGTTTAGGGGGATTAGGACCCTATTAGAACAGAGGGCTGAGTCATAGATACCAAGAATTAAACAGCATTCAAAGTGAAAATGTATATGTGGCATTTTGCATACACAAGCAGCATAGTAACATGCAATGGTTGAAAACTGAACAGCACTATACATGTGACTGATGAAATATGAAACAAATACACCAGAAATTAATGGTGTTAATTCAGTTGTTTCAATTGTAAAGTCAGGGATGGTGGAGTTTCTCAAACTTTCCAAATAGGAATTTGGAATTTCCAACCTCTAAGTACAACTGAAATGCACCACTATTAAGAGCTAGGGCCACCATATTTCAACACAACTTTGAATTGTCATAGTTCTGCATATCTGTTGAGTGTAGTTCTTTTCTGTCTAAGCTTAGCTCCAACCATAACGCTAACCACTTAAGTATATACCACAACCTGATGACACTACAACTGTCACAGTTGTGTTGCCATCTTTCTACCACCTCATAACCTGGAACCAAGTTGAAATCAGGGCTGGAGCTTGTGTCGTCCTACCCTTTACTCTGCAGCAAGGACTACTTGGATCATAATGGACCTTTTGAACCTTTTGAACAGGCTGTTGGCATGTAACATGGCATATCATCTGAGAAGGCAATCCTTAATGCTGGACATATTTTCAGACTATGACAGAATGTGGACAAATGAGCCCCAGACCATCTACATATATGTCCTGACTAATTAGATGGAAATGCATTCTGGAGTTGTTCCACTTTTAACAACAGATAAGAGCAGGACCTAAGAGACACTCACCTTAAATTTTCTTTTACTGAAGCCAAACCAGTGTGGGAGGTCAAACAGAGCATCAGAGTAGTATTTCAGGGTGAAAGAAGCATCTCTCCAGACAGGTTTGATGCTTATTGGTCTGTTATTATCTGTCACATGGAGGGTCTTTGTTGCCCACTTCTCCAGCGCTTCCGTCAGGTCAATCTAACATAACACAAAACATGCCCTTGACAATATTTAAACAATGCTCAAATGTTACAAATACAGCTGGAAATCAGACACACTGCTTACGTCCACTCTGTAGCTTTCCCCAGCCACTGATGCAATAGTCCGGTCCAGGCCTCGCTCCATCTGCCACTGGATGAAGGGGTCTGTTCCATCGATGGACACCACAAACTGCTTCAGCACTGATCCAAACAGACAAAGACAGACAGACACAGAAGTAGAGTCCAGAAGAAAACAGCTTTGGAATGTCTCCTGCTGTAGTTTGTTCACCGCACCCACTGCAAAACTGAAAACCAGCATGAGTCACTAAAGCCACGACAGTGAGTGTCCCACATGTGAGCTGGAAACACACACACTTCAAGTTAATGTTCTTTTTGACATGATTTTACACAACTATATAGAGGTATATATGTATAAGTGATCCACAATATCCCAATTTTTACTGTAAATTAATCCATTTGACCTTTTTATGTGACTTTTAACATAAAATGAACATAAAAAGGTGACAGAAAATAGGATATACAAGAATAAAAAGGGGTTACACAAAAACAATCAAAGAATGAACACACAGAATGTGTACTAATGAACACCAAAATCTGTGATGATTATAATATTCTTAATTTTCATGATCTAATATTAGTTCATTTTTTCATCTTGTTGTTAATTTAGTGCTTATGTGGTTCATTTTGATTCATTATAATGTGTGAAGTCCATCACGGATATGGTTGAATAAAAGAGTCTCTAGTATTCGAGTTGACATTTTGGGGCAGGGGTCGGCAACCTTTACAATCTACAGATCTATCTTTAGACAGAAAGGAAAAAAAAACTGTCTAAAGCCACAAAAATATTCCAACCCTTTACATACCACATGAAATAGGAGGTATGTGTTAGATGGAACCAAGATAACACCAATTTGGGTATTTATTTAATCTTTTTCTTCATTTTATTCATTATTTTTGTTCATTTTTAGCAATTTTGTTGAGAAATTTGTTCATTTTATTGATTTATTAGAATATTTTTGTTCAATTTAGTGATTATTTTGCTAATTTTGCAGATTATTTGGTTGATTGTTGTTCATCTATTCAGTTATTTTATTAATTTTGGTGAATCTCTGCCGATTTTTGTGGATTATTTCGCTTATTTTGTTCACTTTGTTGATTATTTATCAAGCATTTTTGCCATATAAGTTCTAAATCTGTTTATTTATTTAGTTATTTTTGTACATACTTTGACTGAGGTTTGAGGTTTGTTTTAATCTCTCTTTCACAATGTCGCATATTTTTGATCATTAAGGTGTTCTGCTATTTAACTGCTTGCATCAGTTATGTCTTATAGTTCATTATCTAGTTCATTTGTTTGTCGTTTTGTTGACTTAGTGCTTATTTTGTTCATTTTGATTTATTATATGTTACTTCCATCACTGGACAAAGCCACAGCAGCCACTGGGGAGGGGTCACAGGATGCAGAGCCCTGTTCTAGGGACATGTACAGTATGTCTCCTTTAGGGGGCTGTAATTAGAGCAGTTTGGAAACATGGGGCTGAATTACCTGCGGTGTCAGGGATGTTTCTTGAGTTTCCCTCACACGCAGACATAAGCAGATAGATCCTCTTGGAGAGCAGACTTCTCCTGACTCTGGTGTACTCCCACAGATTGCGCATTTTCACCTTCCTGTGCAGGAAAACACCGTTTAGTCTGCTATTTGCTTGCGTTTACGTGTTTCTGCGTGCGCTCTGAACTGCCCTGTACCTTCGCAGCGAGTTGTGGAAAACTATGGTCCCTCTGCAGGAGTTGAAGTCGTCGATGAGAACCAGGCTTTTGTCCGGATCACTGTGAACAGAGTAACCTGAGCTGGAAGCCTCCACCGAGAAGCCGGCCGGGGGTTTTCTCAGAAACTCCTCCACGTCCGTCACTGTCATCCTGCCGTGGGGCTCTGCGTGGATCGTCATGGTGTCCCTTATGTCCTTTCTGCCACATCTGGATGTGGACGTAAAGGCATCAAGGCAGAGCAGGTTAATACTGACTTCTGGTTGGCGTCCGCCACAATAAAAGGCTTAGATTTTAGGTGGGATTCATCCCCCTTAATATCCGTAAAATATGAATTTGCCCCCACCCCCCAAATAAAACACTTTACTTTAGATGATGCTTTACATCAGTAATGGCAGTTGTGTTGATTATTGGTTTATTTTCTACATTTTTTTTATTTAGACTGATTTTTAGAAAATATTCTAATTTTGATTCAGCTAAAATCGACCACTTTCCTCATTTTAAGTTAATTTTCTCACTTGTTTTGTTTCATTCCCTTGCTTAGTTTTTTGTGATTATTTTTGTTCATTTTGTTGCTTATTTTCTTCATTTTTCTTGATTATTTGGTACTATATCTTGACTCATTTTGCTGCTAATTTTTTGCTCGTTTTGTTTATTTGATTGTTTTCTTCATCATTGTTGTTCACTTTCTTATTTCTTTTATTCGATTTGACTCATTTCATTGGCTATTTCCTTTCTTTTCCTTTTTTTCTGGGTATTTGATTCAGTTTTGCAAATTTTATTGGTTAGTTTGTTCATTTTGTCAAGTTTCTTAATTATTTTTGCTCATTTTTGCACATTATCTCGATTATTTTCTTCATTTTTGTTCATTTTATAGGATATTCTGCTTATATTTTCCTAAATATCTTCATAATTTTGTCATTAAAAAAACTCATTCTATTGATTATTTTGGGTTTGGTAATAAACAATGTGAAGACATTTACATGGAGATTGAATATGATGCAGAAGGAAAAGGTGTCCAAAATGTTTGATACATGTTCATAAATATGTGAAATAGTCGCAAACACACATACTCTACAGTGACTTTTTGAATTGATGAATGTGAGATTATATTGATTTATGTAAAACAACAGCAATAACTATAGACAAAATGAACAAATAGGAAACAAAATGTTTTTTTTTTAATCAACAGAGAAATGAAGGAAATGAACAAAAACAAATAAGAACATAATCTTTTCCTTTAGATTTTAAAATACGGGGCAGTATAAACACGTGAACGGTCAGTTCACCATGTCAAACCACGAGCAATTATCACAAAGAAAATAAATAGTTGGCTATCAGTTTTCCTTAATTTACAGACATTTATTGAAGTTGTCGAATTAAAATAAACAAACGGTCGAAGCGAACGAAAACCCAGAGATGAACCAATAAGCCCGCGGCCGCTAGAGGTCGCTAACGTCCTGCATTGACAGTAGCGAATTAACCCTACAGGAATGTAGCTAACGTAAATCCTCGGTGCGTCATGTAAACACATCACAACGAACACAAGCCAGCGGCCACAAGAGAGATGTCATGCTGTAACGTGGTTCACGGATACACGCTGCTCGCCCTGTTTCTTAATTTGCTCGGTAAGTGGGATTGATACCCTGATGAACAGCTATTGAAAGGCTAAGCTGTTAGCATAACGCAGGGTGCGCTGCGTGGGAAGCGGACAGGAAGGCAGCTCGATTGGCCTTTCAAAGTAAACGTCTGAGGGTATGGCAGCAATACAGAACAGGCTTTAAAGGGCAGTGTCACCATTTTCATGACCTGAAATCAGTCGAGTAATTTATTTAATGCAGGAATCTTGTATTCGGATGCATTTTAATGTGTGATTTACTTTGAAAGGCACGTTGCTTCATTGTGTTTACCTTCACGTGCATGCGCCAAACGCAGTCCAGCGACACAGGTGAACAGAAGGGTATGAACAGGATTAACTGGGCATTACTTTCATAGATTAATTTATCATAATTAATCATATGGGGCCTATACAACATGATATTCATGGAGTCACGCAGCCTTGCATTCAGTGTAAACAAGGGTCTGCAACCTGCGGTTCTAGAACCACGTGGCTCTTTAGCCCCTCCCCAGTGGCTCGTGCGGCTGTGACCACTGATGGAACATTATAAAAAAAAAATCAAAATAAGCACTAAATGAACAAATGACATCTAATTCCAAAAATTGACAAAACTGAAGAAAATAATGCACAAAATGGACCAAATTATCAAGATCAAGATCATGAAGCAGATCTAACTATATAACTAATAAAATTATCAAACATGAACAAAACAATTAATACAACAAAAAATTGGCTCATTTTACTTGAGCAAAAATAAGAAAATGAACCAAAAATAAGCAAAATAATGAACACGATTAAGACAAAATGATCCACAAAACAAACAAAATAATCAGGAAAATATTACAGAAATGACAAATAATAAATTTTGCTAAAGGAAAATAATGAAAACTAAAAAATAATTCAATAAAATGACCAAACTATTGAACAAATGTAACAAAAGTGAACAAAATCACTCACAAATGATTAAAAATGAACACAAATAATGGGGAAAATCAACAAAAAAATCTCCAAAAGCAATGAAGAAATAAATAATCAGTAAAATGAATGGAATAATCAAGATGAAGAAAAAGGGAACAAAGATGAACAAATTAACCATCAAGATGAACAGAAACGAACAAAATAATAAACAAATTGGTTTTAAAATGTGCTACATAAATGGTTGAGATATTTTTTGCGGCTCTCGACACATACATTTTATTTGTTTCTGTCCACAAATGACTCTTTGAAAAGGTTGCAGACCCCTGGTGTAAAAAGTAGGGGAAACTTCAGCATTTGGCCCTTTAACTGGGTTCATCCTTGGTCTATGCCTTGCTAGGGGTGGTCAATATTCCCAAAATCCTCTATTAAATTATATGATGGTAACAGTGTATATCACGTCATTGTAATTATTTTGTAATTTCAGTTAGGGAATTATTCAAAATAACCATACTCTACGTCACACAATCAATTATTTTTCTCTTTTGTTTGAAGTAATCACATTAAGCAATTCCTGCTCAGAATTATGCTGTTCTGTGTCACATTCACTACCTTCAGTGCTTCTTTGTTTTACTTTCATACATTATTCCTGCTTGTAACAGTGGAAGGATGCATTACGCCCAAATGGCAAAATATTGCAGTAAACAGTGATTTATGACAAGCTTGTAAATGATAGAACAAAATAGGAAATAATACGTATTTTTTGAAGTCAAGCAATATCACATGTGGCTCTCTGTCCTATATTTTTTGACCAGGTTTCATAAAAATTGTTAATCATTGTTTTATTTATTCCTCCTGACAGACAAACAGTCATGACAAACATAAAACATTTTCAACAATTTACATGCTCACATAGATCATGGGTGAGGTCTAAGCAGGCAAAGAACGGGATTAGATCCTTTAAGATGCCAAATAATAGCAATTTTGATTCTTTCTCATCTCGTTAGGTTCTACAACGGGACACCAGGCCAATCGCATTCATGTAAGTCCTGACCCCACTTTCTCACACTCATTATGTAACTTAGGAGTGTGTGCATCACAACACAGTACTACAGTGCTTTTGTTTATGTGCAGGTAGCTGAGAGTCACCAGCACACGAAGCACCACGTACCTGGTGAGTAAGAGGTTTCACTGCACATGGTTTACTGTTCTGTCCAACTTAACAAAGCCACCATATCAACAAATCAGCTTAATGGAGTCTAATAAAGAGCTATGATTTTGTATAATAACAGTTTATAATCACATTTGTAGTCCACATGCTTGAGGAGCACCACTGATTCAAGCTGGAAAATTAAATAAACTGAGGCAAGGGGAAACATTTAGTAGAGACATTCAATTCCTTTATTTTTAGAGTAACTTGGTGAGGAAACACAAAGCTTTAACTATTGCAGCTACAATTAGAAACCATCTTTATTTTGGTGCTTCTTCTTTCTTGACAGGTCTGTTTAATTTCGTCTTTTGTGTGCGTGCTGTTTACAGGATTACACGACTTGGTTCTAGTGATCCAGAGTCAAAGGAACTCATACCATGCCCAGCGAGGTCAACAGAGGAAGGCAGAGATTCTGCACCAGGCAGCTGAACTTGGAAAGGTAATTTGTGGAACAGTTTAATTTGAACTGATAATGCTCATAATGAGTCACTGTTACTAAACAAAATACAAAAAGAAGAAATATAAACACACTGCTTGTACAAAATAGTTGTTGGCCCACCTTCATCTGTGTTCACGACATGGATTTGCAGTGGCATCATTTTGCTAAACATTTATTTCCTTCTAGATTTGTTTATTTATTTTTGTGTAGATGTTGTACAAATGGAGAATTGGAGCTTTGTGTAAATTCTCCAACACACTTCAGATATTCTCAAGATGTGGATTCTGTGGAGGCCAATCCATGTGTGAAAAGGGTGTTTCATGCTCCCTGAACCACTCTGTTATTCGATTATCATGAGTCCAGGCATTGTCATCATGGAATATGACTGTGCCATCAAGGAAAAACATCCATTTATGGAGAAAGAAAGAAGCAATGAGAAGCTCCTGGCTGCATCAGTGGGACTTAAACATTATAATCCCTGCAGTCAATATCCAGTGGAAGGGTCTTACCTACAGTATGGGCTTAAGTTAAATGCAGCTGGTGACTTTTTTGCCAGAGGGGAAGATTCCTACACGCACATACCCATACACACATCCTTTACAGAGAGCCTAAATGAGTAACTTAAAATCACAAATTGGTTTTAACATGTTACCAGTTAAAAGAAGGCATCAGCTTTTATGTGGTAGATGAAGAGTTCAACTATCTTTTGTGACCTTAGACACTTTTCTTTCTTTCCATCCAAAAATGGCTAATTAGCTTATAACGGTTGCCGACCCCTGACCTAAGAGCTCAGCAAATGTCAGTGTGCCCGCTTTATGTTCACAAAGTGGAAACGTGTGACCAAGAGTTTTTTTTTTTTTTACTGTTGTACTACACACTTACCAACAGGTGTCCTCCTTCACAAACAGCACCGAGGTAATCCGTCCACATTTGTACAGTACCAGAAAAAGACTCCCACCACACATTTGGCAGTGTCAAAACTCAACTCAAAAGTCACCTGTTTAAATGACCATATTTGCTACAACCATAATCTGTGCTTTGTATTCTGTTTTTAACATCGCTCATGTCCCTGAAATGACAGGAGATATTGATTTTATTGCTATTTTTATAAGGTGACCACTGGTAATTTGAGAGGCTCCTCTGAATAAAATGTATTATTATTATTTAAGGAAGGATGCTCTCGTCCGATTTACTTGGTTTTTAAAATAATATGCATTGTATTTTGGCTGTGACTCTGCTTGGGAGGTGCTCTGGGACAATCCCGGCAAGCTTGACACAGATAGGCCCTGAAATCTCCGAACCCTGCCCAGAGCCTAAGATTCACAGTCTTGAATGAACAGTACAGAATGTAATAGTACAACTAACATGGACACACCAATATCAAGCAGAAAGACTAATTGAAGCGACGAGACAACCCAAGACATGGTGAAGGAGGGTGAGCTGCCAGAGCGTTAGTCAGCTGTGCAGGGTGCAGAGCGGGGAGAATGAATAATGGTTAGCTCATTATAACATCATCTAACGGGTGAGAAAGGCAGGGACGACAGTGATTGGACAGAAAATAGGCTTGTGAATAGACTTCTGCTGCCCCTTGAAATTTCCCGTGTGAATGTTTGCGCACACTTGACGTGAAGGAAAAATGGATGAATGAAACATTATAGTCTTAGTCCATATTTTTCTTCTCTAACCGGGCAGCTAAAAAAAAATTATCCACTGCTTATTTTGAACTACTGTAATTAACATAATAGCAGTGAATAGAAATGCAGGAAATTTTCATTTTTGTAAGTGAGCAAACTCCAATCACTAAGGAAAAACATGGCACATTGAAAAAGAAAAAAAAACCAAATAAAATGCATATAAATATTACATTAACATCCTTGGTAGAGGATAATATGTCTGAACTGAAAATCCAAAAGGAAGGGGTGGTTAAAAGAAACAGTCAGTGCCTAAATGCATGTTATAAAAGCATGAAAAACACTACGTACATTTCAGGTGCATCTGTCTCTGAATCATCAGAGTGAATAAGAAATAAAAAAGTCATCGCCCATTCATGCATGCTGTTGAAGTGCAGATGAGTTTACAAGGAGCTGGAGCGTGTGTGTACAGACTGTGAGGCGCGTGACTCGAGCTTTGTCTGCACTTAATGTTCACCTCAGTCAGGCAGAGCTCCATTATACTGAAAGAGGACAAGTTGTGCGTCATGCGTATTTGACTGATGTATCTACAACTGCCTAAAGAGTGTAAAAGTACCATATTTTCCAGGTGAAAAGTTGCTGCGGTATGTTAGTCGCACAAGCCAAAAAATGCATAATGAAGAAGAAAAAAACGTGTATTAGTCGCTCTGCAGAACAGGTCGCATCTGTTCGGGGAACGTGCGTCAGGTGTGCAGCCGCAGAAGGGACAGCTTACGGCTCACCTTCTCTAGCGGCTGTCAATGTGTCAAACACCCTATAGTCGAATTTCTTCAAAATACAAGTCGCTCCGATGTATTTGTCGCTCCCCTCGCCAGACTATGCTAAAAACCGCGACTTTTAATCAGTAATTTCGCACAAGTCAGAATAAACCCTGACACACTGGCAGGTCCTGCAGGTGTCCCTTTTCCTTTTTACTCGTTGTTTACACAGATTCATATTTTGTCACATTGCATTTTAGGCGTTCGTGGCAGTGCTGCTTCTTTTTTCAGCCTCATCACACAGTCAATCAGTTGACAGTAGCTCCTCTCCTACATCCTTGCGCACACATTCACTGAAAATTTTGGAATGTAGTTGTAGTTTGAAATAGCCACGTCTTAAAGGTCCAAAACTGTAAAAATGTATCTTTATCAGATTTTGAGGTTTATATAAATTCTATAATGCAAAGTATGAAAATAAAAGCTGTGAAAATATGAACTTGCTTAGTCCACGCAGGAAGACAGTTGACAGGAGAAAATGTCCTTTTCATTTACTTTACTTCGTTTACTTTGCATTATTTGCGTTTGAAAACACAGAATCTTTTTTATTTCGATCATTTGTCTTCTGCAAATAATGTTGAAATGTTGGTGGTATTTTAGAGAATAAATCAGACATGTTCATTTTACTAAAACACAGCCATGAATAGTAAAATCAGATAAACTGATCATTTTGCAGCGGCCTCATTCATTTTTTGTACATGGTAGAATTCTGGTTTTACTTGTACATTATAGTGCTGTTTTTTGTAAACTCTTGCCATAATGTTTTAATTTTATTTATCAAATCAAATTTTATATATAGAGCACTTTTCATACATCAATGTAGCGCAAACTGCTTTACATATTAAGGACACACATATTACACGTAAAAAACAAACGCATGTTAAAAACTTTAGAAACATACACACATATAAATATATTTACATACCCTTACACCCCCCCCCCCCAATACCCAGACACACACAGACCCAGCACATGCACACACTCCTTGCACACAGTCT
>JAQQAE010007387.1:0-15911 GCA_029823295.1 Pseudamia nigra
GAAGGGATATTTCAATACACAATTTAAATTTTAAGTTGGCAAATAGGTGTATATCACACTAACCATTTGGTATCAGTGGAAAAGCGGTTTACATGACAACCACTGACTGTTCTGAGAAAAAGTGACACTTCAACTGACCTACTGTATTTGAGCATTTGTGAACTGCTTGGAGTGCATTGCCAAGCACATACAGTACTTTGACTCATTATTGGTTAAGATACCCAGAATTCATTCAGTGATTAAACTAAAAGAAAGGTACTTTGATTAACCAAAGTTTAGGTTTATTTTGACAAAAATTGGTGTTATCGTTAAATGTATATAATTAATAAATCTTGTAAGTACTTATATAATCATTGTTTTTCTTTTTTCTTTGCATGAAAAAATGGCCAGTTTGACATATATTTAAAAGTATTGGGTGGCCCCAAACGTAGTGGCAATGTACATGGGATCATGTTGTCAGTCTGTGACAATTCGGGAGTGAAAATGTGTTGATTTTATGGTAGACTTTACACCCACTAATTTAAACATATCTACTTCATAGCAATTCCAGTTGGTGCAAACCTTTACCACTAAATCCCTTTGTAAATAAGAGATGACTTTCAAACTGGCTGCATTTTAACTTAGTTAAGCAGCCCAGTGCAGGACTGTCCCCGCAGTCTCCATCTGCCCAACATCTTGTTCAAGCTCAGCCATGCAGGGCAGCTTCTGCTAAAAAAAAAATGCATCTGCTGATGATCGGTGACTTCGTCCAGCCTTCCTCAGCTTGTGCTGAGAAAACACTGAAACGGGCCCACTGAGAAATCCCTTGATTAGACTGTGAGAGCAGGAAGCCACAGGGGGCAATTTATAGGGAGATTCTTTCCATGTGTGAGTCTTTACAGGATCATCCATACAGGAACTGATGTACAATATACTGTATGACGCCTCAAACACACAGCATTATTTTCAGTTCACTGCCCAGCTCCATTTGATACACAGACATTCTACTTCACTCTGTTACCAGCAGGAGGACCAGACTATCCAACACAGCTGGTGAAGCCCAATGTTGACTCTTCAGATGGGGAGGATTGCTAGAGGGATTTATCGTATCACTGTAGGCACTGCAAAGACTGGTCGGGTATGAGTCCATCAAACTTTATCTCTCCCCAAGGTACCAACACAAATCTCTCCAATAAATAACCTGTTCTTAATTCTGATTTCTTAATGCAACTCCTGCAGAGAAGATTAATCAGTCTGAGTGACGCCCTCAGATACAGTATCTCATTCACATGGAGTTTGTGCCCTATCCAAATGCTCAGTTGCTCTAACTGGTTTAAAGTACTGATAACATTATTTTATTTCTTTTCAGAGACACCTTCTAGCTCTGGCAGGTACATATTTTCACATATTCACACAGACAGTAGCACGCATGCACACAAACACTCATGGCACTTCTTTCCAAGCCCTCCTAACATCTGCTTGTTCTTCCTCTGATTAAAAAAATCCTCTGCGTTTCATTATCACTGATTTGCATAGTAATAGCGTGCATATTAAGCAGCTACTTCAGAGGGTGGGCGGTCTAATGAATGCCGCAGTCTCCTCTGTTTTAACTCAATTTTTCCTCATCCATATTCAGTCGTGTGCCCCCTTCCCAGCTCCCTCACGACCCCCCTGCCCTCAGGGACGGCAATTCTGTTTCCGCTGAAATGCTTCCTCCAGCCTCTCCCCAAATCCCAGAACCCTCTCCATTAATCCAATTAATTAGAGCCATTGATATGCACTCCGCTTAGCCCAAGCAGCTGTTTGCCTGCCAATTGCCTTACTTTGAGGAAGAGTTGGTGGTGGGGGGGTTCAGGTTATGGGGAGTCCTATCAAATGTATAGCAACACTTAGTATTGAGAGAGTCACCATGCGCTTGCTCCAAATCGCGATCTCAAAAGCCACAGAGAAGAATCTCACGGTTGAGCTAACTTCTGATAACTCCTCAAGTTTCTTTCGTCTTATCTCTAAATGGGCAACAACCGTGTCACCTTTTCACCTTCACACAATCAGAGATCATTGAAGTATTTGGTAATTGTCCAGAGTTTTGACTTACCAGATCTCAGTATTAACATAATAGAACTCAGGCAAAATGTGTAGTAATAAGGCTGCTTGGGTAGAACAGTGGTAACTAACATTCAAATCCATTTTATTTCATTCACACTTGTATTGTTTTATTACCCTTGAGCATAAGTTTGATCCTGGAAACAAAAATGAAGGCAAAATAGATGGAACAATGGAAACACTTATGCCCTTTTATTCAATCAGCCACTACATATTCCTCTGTGGTTCAACAAAAGGAGTTAAATATACATTGATGGATGATAATTCTTCCAATAAAATGCCCAAAATAGAAAAGCTGGCGAGAGATGTCCCTTGGTGCCCAGCATAAGAGGTGTGCCTCAGAATTACCATACAGAAATGAATAGCAGCGACAGTGTCTAATGTTTTGTGACACAGCACGAATGTGCACACCCCGGCCCAATCCGGAGCTGAAGCCGCTCATCGGAGATATTAAATTAAGAAGTGCTGGAGTAGAAGGGTAATTCACTTTTCTGCTTCACTGCCTATCATTGCCAAGTAAAGGAACGTTGTGGTAAACTAACCCTGTCTCACTTTCAGTCTCTTTTTTTTCACTCACTTCTCTCTCTCTCTCTGTCTTCGTCCTAAAATAGTCATCGACTCCTTTTTGTCTCCCTGGTGTCCTTTAACATCAGACATGCAGTATTATCAGCACAAAGTATTTTCCATAAAATAAATAAAAACTAACACACAGTAGCTTTAAAACAAAAGTTTGGACTGACTACAACGAGCTATTTGCATGTAAACTCTTCTACCGCTGGGATTTTATCAATTTATACATGTTTCTGAACCTGCCTAAAGTAACTACTTCAATTCATTGTTATCAGTGTTTTTCAGACAGACTTATTTTTCAAACCAAAGTAGAAATCGATTGAACAGTAAGGCAAATGCAAACTAAAAACTAATGTGATTTTAAATCTTACTTTGACATGTACGGTATTTCACTGTAGACAGTATAAAGATTATTTATTTCATATTTTATCTTGTCAGCTTCAGTTCAGTTCACATCCATTAAATTCAGGGCTGCAGTATATTAAAAAATGTAACGGAGTTAACTGAGTTAAAATCATTACTTTAAAATCATTACATTATGCCGCTCAGACTCATCTGTTGAAATGCCTGGATACACCATGATCCAGAGAACCAGAGATGCCAAAAAGAGTGGAAAGAGCAGCAGCTGCAGTGGACGACTAACGTCACTACACTGCAGGACTGAACGTTAACGGAGATCCTTCCTCCCCACCACCATCAGACCCCAATATGTTACAAAATGAACATGCAGTCCTTTAACAGCAAATATAGGTTAGAGATAGTCAATTCATTAGCAAATGTATAAGAGAATAATTTAAATTAAATTCATTTATATTAAAACAAGACCTGTCAAAGATCTTGTTTAGGGATGTTATACTTTCTGGTGCCGAACAGGTTTAATAGAATCAAGGACACCGATTGTATAGCAGTGTGTAAAGAAGCCTAAGCTGAAAACCAAGACCTCTGACCCATCAAGACGACTGGATCAAAAGCTGTCATTTATGTGGAACTGACAGAACCATGTGGACTCAGGATGACTATGGTAAATCTTCAAATACTAAAATACAGAAGAGTCACAAATGTCAGTTCAGATGTTTCTGTGCAGGTAGAAATGGGCCCTGTGTGTGCTGTGTGTGAAAATGATGTAAAGCTGGTATTCGTGGCTGTATTTCAGCGCTTCACAAAGATTTGCCAGTAATTCTGACTCCACATGGTTCTAGCATACAGTACATCAATGACAGTTCTTGATCCAGTGCCGTCTTAGGGTTCAGGGGACACAAATGTTCCTCTTAGGCTGTTTTAAAGCTTTTTGGAGCAATGTTGCTTAAAACATTTCAACAATTGCCTCTCTCTTCATGGTCTGTTCACATCTCCTATTTTAAGTCACATTCTTCTCATTATTATTATTACCGTACTATTTTAACCCTTAAAGACCGATGTACATACAGTAGAAGAAGATTGGGAGCGCCTGACTCCCCCATATTTATGTTGCTTTTCAAACATATTCTAGCAGCTATCATCATAAATTTGAAAAGTTCCAGTGCCAACTTATCAGTTGCATTGTTTAAAAAGAAGAGTTTGTGAATGATTTTGCAAACAAATAACAGCAAATTTGACTTTGTTTGGGCTGTGCTGTGGGCGACCATGTAGGTCTTTGAGGGTTAAGTACTTTTTAGCTCTACATTGCCCCTGTTTCATGCTTTCTTGAATGTGTAACTGACATGAATTTTTCCTGATTTTTTTTTTTTATTTAACCTTTATTTATACAGGTGATTCCATTGAGACCCAATGTTTCATTTGGAAGAGATACCGTACAGTACTTTTAATTTGAGTTTTTAGATAAGTCATTCGTTTTGTGTTTATTTTGTACAGACAAAACCAGTTTAGGTTTAGAAAAGCCATTCATTCTCAAGTTAGGCAAATGGTTACCCTGAAAATTTTAGAGCGATATGTCTTATTGAATTGAAGTGGTGTTAAAATACAGTAAACCTGCACTAGGAGACCTAAAATAATGTAGTGCAACATAACAGTGATATTCTAAGCCCACCAGCTGACTATTGTTGATGTGTTTTACCCAAATTATTGTGAAATTGTGAGTCTAAAAAAAGCCCTGTGTAATGGCGTGACACCAAAGCCTGATCGCTGCTGCTAATGTTTTCATCTACAACAAACTTTGCTGATTTTCAGTCGTTTTGCAAGTTTATTAGAAATGTTTTGACATGTTTTCACATCATATTTGTTTAACCAATTCAAAAAACATGACCCCAAAAATGAAGTGTGTTACTAATTCCTGAGCAGAGTAAAAGTGATTGAGGATGGTTTTAGATTTTAAGATTTTTTTTTTAAACTAAATTACAGGGCACCAGAAGAAAGAATAAGTGTAGCCTTGAAAACTCTTTGGACAAGGACTTGTTAAATATGACAGACTCACTTTACCATTCATTTGACACTTTTGAGCTGTAATGGTTCCAAAAATGAATGTCAGGTGAGATGTTAGTGAGAAATGAAATCCATTAAATGTCTAATTTCATTTCTTTGTTCAAACCGTCTGACACCCATCACGAGAAAATAATCCATCCATATGCAGGCTCCAAAATTATTCACTGGGTTGTATTGCAATCAGCCAGATGTGTGAACAGCCTGTTCTCCCACAAGATTTAAACTTTCCTTTAGTTCATGTATCACTCTGTTAATGTGGTAGTGGAGCACGGCTGAAACCAAAGACAAATCAAGACCAGCTTTGAAACAGGATACATAAAGCATTGGAGGTGAAATCAGATGAGAGAAAGGATGATTTGTTTACTTCTTGATGAAGTGTTGATGTTGGAGGTCTTTGTTTCAGGAATATACAAATCAGTCTGTTTAAGATACTTTGGTACCTCACTTTAGGGACTGACAAGGAAATGTTGGCTGGAGCATGAACGCGTCTGGGAATGTGCAACAGGGCATTGCTTTGTTTCAGCTGCAAATTTGCAGATCTCTTACATATTCCACTCTTTCTCCTGAATTAGTCTCTATGCACATACGCATAAAGAGAATGTCAACTTAACATTGATTACAGTACGATTACGTTAATAGTTATATTAAGTAAAATGATCTGCATTGAATATTCGTGGGAAATTGTGATTACCATATTCTAAATTTATTAGTATAATGATATGACCTCCAGCAGGATGGAGACAACTGCTGAAAATAAGGATGGAAATAAGAGAAACACGTTTGTCTCTCCATACAGCTGAGGTCATAATTATTAGCCCCCTTCCCCCAATGAAAATTTGATCCTTTTCTTCATGTTTCCCATGCTTCTCACCCCAGTTCTGGATACACACATACGCACTGGAAGCACTTCGATAATGTTGTATACCCTTCTCAAGTTTTGTGTCCATCAACAAAAGATCCAAACTCATTTCTTTTGTTTCTGCTTGATGCTTTTACAAGTGATGCCTCTAATGTTCAGTTTTACTGTAACTTCAGTTCACAAAAGGAAGAGTGGTGGCTTGTGCTATGCCTGAATAAACACGTTATTTTTGGGGGGGCTTATATAAGACCCTGGTCATTGTTGTTTTCTTAAAATGATTCTGTTTTTGCTTCAAAATAAAAATAACTTATTGTTTCTAAATAAAAATAGCATGCTTTAAATTGTTCTATTAAATACATCAGTTGAGAAAAAAAATCTGAAAAAAAGCCTAAAATTTTCTTCAGGAGGCTCATGATTTTGACTTCAGATGTATACTGTATGCTTTGTTGCGAACTTCATTATAATATTCTGAATCTCAACAATGAACTGTCATGGTACGCTATATACCATAAAAGGCCAAAAAGGTCAAATTTATCTGGATACCATCTCTAGTCCACAAAAATGTCCACTTCCATTATACTGAATAATGATAATTATTACTAAAAATTTGGATTACAAGTTATTTCAAGAGTTAGTTTCAACATCAGCTGGATTTGGTAATACAATAAAGTACAATAAATAATATTATAAACACTCAGAGAGCACAGACCCCCACCAAGACAAAATGTTCTGGATCACCACATACTGCCAACATTCAGATCAAATTTTATCAAAAGGTAGAACCCATAATGACGTTATCCGATATTTTTGCCAGTTTTTCTGGGTGCTACTGTATTTATGAAGTTTCAAGCAAAAATGTGGAAAATGGCTCTATCTAACAATGTGGAAGATAAAAAAAAATCCTAGATCTGGATCACCCCTAAAATCTAACCAATTGTTCCTTATGCTATCAGAAAAAATATTTGCTTGGATGATAAATCTCTTTTTCATTATAAACTGTAAAAAATGCCTTAATGTAGGTCTCAAATCACATAAAAAATGTTTAAAATCAGTGTATTTCAATAGAGATACACTTTAACCATTAAAATACCCACTATACAGTAGGTATCAATGCCCATTTTTGAGTTTGATTTTTATGGACTATATTTAACAATATAGAGTAAAACAACATAATTTTAGGAAAAGTCACAAAGTGGAAGGTGTCAGTATTTTACAATACAGAAGAATCAACAATTGAAAAACCGCTGCAGGTAAATTTGACCCGCTCATTTATTAAAAATGTAGAAAGTACCAAAACATTTAGAGGACGCACCCAGCTCATTCTGAACTTCTCAGGACTCACTTCAATAAGAAAGAGAAAGAGAAGTGCAAGAAGACAGAGATAGGAGGTGTCTATTTATCTAGGTGAGGAAGTGCCTCTCAACCCCCCCACACCCCTCACTCCTCCTCATGTCTTCTGAGGCAGAGAGCTGTGACTGAAACACATCGCTGCACCTCACTCGGGATGAGCTCCAAATAAATGGGGGGAATAGGGGCACAGAAGGAGCGTTGGTAAGAGAGTCGAACGGCGGCTGTAGAGGAGAGCTCCTTAAAAAGGGTTGTCAAAATAATGAAAACAAATGGCGATGGAGTCTCCTGAGATGGAGAGGAGAACTTCATTTGTGAGGCGTCTTCGCCAGGATTCTGCTGCGCCACAGCAAGTCCTCAGTTTAGAGACTGAGGGGAGTCTCAGCCACTGCCAAGGGAAACTGAGGAAAAGAAAAATGAGAGCACTCATTGTAATAATTGTTCAGGGTCAATTATTCCCACGTTGGAGCAAATCAAGCTGATATGTGTTAGCATGTGGCTGGGAAGAGAGCTGCTGGATGTAGCATTTCCATGGATATGATCCCCTGTGATGTCTGTGCAGAAAGCAACAGTGTGCATTGATTTAATTCAGCCTGTCTAATTACAAACAAGGGATTCAAATGCGGTGCTGTGCAAATACAGAAGAGTGGACTGGTATGAATTTCCTACAAGATGTGTTGTGTTCAGTGTCAAAGTAGCTTTAGTGTTTTAGTATTGCTCAGTTGTTTGGAGTCAGACATGAACCGTGGTGTGTAGCGTAAACAGAAACAGTGCTCAGATGAAAGTGCTTATTTTGGTCATTTTTGTTAATGTACTTGATTATTTTGATCATTTTTGTTCATTTGTGTAGCTTATTTATGTCATTTGTGCCTGTTATGTTGACTACTTTGTTCAGGTTTCTTAATACCATCAATTATTTTTTGTTGATTTTTTTGCTTATTTTGGTCATTTTTTTCTTGGCATTTCATACCTTTAGCTTTGCTCATTTTGTTGCTTACTTAATTTTACTAACTTAATTTAGTTAATTTTGTTCGTTTTTTTAAAGTTAATTTCAAGCTTTTTACTCCTACTCATTGTCAAGTGAGTAGAAGTACATTTTTTTTTATCACAAATGTAACTGAGTAAGAGTAAGAAGTATTCTGCAAAACACCTATTCTCAGAAGTAAATTTATTTGAAAAAAACTACTCAAGTAAAGGAGTAAATGTACTTGAATACTAACCACCTCTGGTCACAGATAACTGTTACTTTCAGTGAACAGTTATTTGAGTTCAAACTGCAACTACTTTAATAATGCCAGTGATAAAATCTATCTTTACCTCTCCTTCTTTGCTTTTATCCTCCCTCTCTCTGGCAACTAACATCTTTTTTTTACTTATCACCACCTTCTTTCTTCATCCTCCTTCCTTCCCCGACTTTGACTTCATCTTTCAAGTGCAGCAGCCGCCGCAGCATCCTCCCTCCCCTTCCCCATCCTCTTCACAACGCTGTCTGCCGTCTGCATTCCTGTCACGTGCCCACCAAAGGTTATATGGCCCACTTTCTTATCAGCTGCATTGTGGGATATCTCAGCTCTCAGGCCTGTCTTCTGGAGAGCTATCTGTACCCCCTCCTCCTTCTGTTGACTGCTGGGAGGACAACCTTTGTCGACCTTGTTTTTTTTTCTTTTCCTTTTGCCTTTAACAGAATAAAAATGAAAGAGAGAACGAAAGCAACGCAGAGAGTGGGACGAAAAGAAAAGGGAGAAGAAGGTAAAAAAAAAAACATATCAGTCCCCTGAGAGAATGTATGATGAGATTGGTCTAGAGTTAGCCTTGTAAGAAAAGCGCCGTTGGCCCACTCTCCCTGCTAGTACAGTAGACATCGAATCAATATCAACCACCCACCCTCTCCAGAACCATTCTGCCCCTGCACGTGCCGTCCACCTGTCTGCCTCTCCAGGGTTTTGGGTGAGGTTGTGGGGTAGAAGGAAGTGTATGGCTGTTTGACAGAGCCAGCATTTACAAATTCATTTTGGATGCAGTTAGACTTTTACTCTAATAGGCGCTCATGCTGAAGGTCTTTGCGGTCATGCTAATACACAAGAGCAGGTGGATGCATCTCTCACCCCAAACAGGAGTCATACACTGTCACAAAAAGTGTCTTAATGAGTGTAAGTCAGATAACTTTTTTGTGTGACTTGTTATTTAAAGGTATTGCACTGGACTCAGTATGTCCTAAAACAGTCCAAAGGGGTCAAATTTACCAAGGTAACATTTCTAATCAAGACACTTTGGCTATTCTAGTGGTAAATGTGATTTTTTTGTGGGGAGCTATATTGTCATACTGTATAAGGCAAAGAAAACGATAAAACTGAAAAATGAGTTAAACATTTATTTTATAATTTTCAGGATCCTTTATTTTCCGTGTTCATTACTTGCTAGATTATTGTTCCTTTTCATGATAGTTCTGTCCATTTTTATTCATTTTGCCCTCATATTGTGTTCATTTTTGTGTATTTATTTTCAGGTCGGTTATATTACAAAAAAGGAAGAGCAGGAAGGGCAAGCAAATGAAGTCAAAATTTTAAATCAGGGTACAGGTTGAAGCTTAAGCTTGTATATATGATATAGTTTGCTTATTATTGTTGTCTTCACTTTTTCATTCATGTTGTTGATTTACCCCTCCTTTGGTTCATTTTTGCTCAGAACACCTGAGAAAGCAATGCACAGGAAATGCATTTTGGCTGTTTAACTGAAATTTGTAGTTGTCGCAAATTTGACTCCTGATTTTCTCTGAAATGAATCATGTCTGACTAAAGATGCTGTGCCTTGAAATAAATCAGACATCTCAAATTCCACTTGCAATGTAGTGTACTCAGACTTAACCAAATGTGGATTGTGCCATTGGAGGGCAGTTTTCAATATATCTTTAAAATGCATAATCTACAGCATTTAGCAATGGAAACAGTACTCAAGAAAAATATTGGTATTGCTACTTTATAATTATGACTCAAATAGACATGTTCATAAAAGATATATACTTGAGTTAAAGAATATGCCATGAAAAACAACTCAGACTTTATAATGTTGAATATAACACAGCCTCATGTATTGTGTTCTAACAGATTATTTATCTACAGGTTACAACACTGTTTAAAGGTCACATTAATTGCCTTTAATCCAGTGTCAGTTCCAGAACCAGGAAAATGTAAAAATATGTAATACTGGTCAAGATTTGCTTATTGCAAGATTTATTGCTTAATTTGCTGATCTTTGTTTATCTGCATAATTATTTTGATCATTTTTTTTCTCATTTTAATGTCTAGTTGGTTGATTTCAGGTTCAACGTACAGTAGCTGGATCATTTTTGTTCATTTATTTGATCATTTCATTCACTTTTGCTCATTTTACTGCTACTTATTGAGATGTAGCCAAATGTAACAGAGTGGAAGTATGGTGTGTGTGTATGTGTGTGTCACAATAACTGCTACAGTACATGTAAATCAATGAATTGGTATTGAGTACTTCGCACCTCTGGATATATAAATAAAAATATTACTCTATGACCTCCAGACTATTGCATATCACCTTTTTAAAGAGCTGATTAACATTTTACACATTGAAGGAATAATCTCTTAATGAGTCATTTGTTTTATTTCCCGGGGCAGCCATACTTCATAAGTGCATGTTGAATAATATGAGGCAATAGTAACAGATCATGTAGAGATACAGTACCAGCACCAGATACAAATAGAAATATCTTTACATGTTAGACCCACATGAAATATGCATTATGGATCTCTAGAGGTGACGTGATGAAACTGCACTATTTCTGTTCATCTTATACTCTCAACTATATTCATTAAAGATATTTTTTATTTTACATTTGCTAAAATTAAGTCAACAAGTGCTATAAAATCAGATGTATGTTGAAAAATGTACATGTAAGTATGGAGACGACGTTGATTGAACACATGTACTTCTTCACATTAATAAATTTCATTGTTTGACAAACCTCGAAAGTCAGACTCTTTGCTGAAATATCTTATTAAATGCTCAACGGGTAAACATTGCTTTTTAAACTTCAAATCATGATCGATGGAGCTGCACAGCCAGAGTCCTATGATAAGAACAGCATTTGAAATTTTATAAGAACCCTCTTATCCCAAATCACCTTGGAGCTGGTCAGAATGCTTTTTCAAATAAGTTAATTGCAACTTCAGCGGCTTTGTAAATAAATCATGAAGGAGCTTTGTGCACACTGCCTTGAATAAACATCTCCTTCAGTTTAGAATATGTCCCGGTAAATAAACATGTTATGTATAAGTGTTTAAAAAGTGTTTATGTGGTCCAATCCAGGCTCACAGTTTTGAGTATATTGATGGTATTATCATAATGTGTTATAGAAGAAGCCACTGATGTTCCCCTCCCCTCTGATGGTCCCATCTGGGACTATCTACAGTGTGGAGCAGCAACTTCAATTTCTGGATTAAATCTGCCTCTCTCCCTTTATTCTTAACCGGGTTATCCATTCAGTTACATGCAGGAGAGGAGCAGGGTTAAGAGGGGCGATGGGGGAGCACTTAGCAAGGGAAGGCCATGGTGGCAGTGCTGGAGTGTTATTTAATGAAGTAGAGGATCTGAATGCAAGGCTCTGAACACATGAGGTGATGTGTGTGGTGCTACATGAGTTTAGACTGTGTTTGTGTGTGTTCGCGGGTGAGGGGTTGGTGGTGGCAGCAGGTTGTGTATATTCCACAGGGTGAGGGAAAGAGGGGAGGAGGTTGATGGTGCAGCGAGCCTGGGGGGGCTAATAAGATCACTTTTTATTGGCCCACAACCCCAGAGGAGTGTTTGTTTGTCTGCATGCATGATGGAGGGGATAAAAACTTAATGCATAGGCACAGTGCAGCAGCAGAGTGGGCTGGTCACTGCTGCCCCCTGCAGGGCATGCTCCATTTGTGTGTGTATGTGAACGTGTGTAAGACTGTGTATTTTTTGTTTCCGTGTCTCCTGACAGACAAATTTCATAACATAAGCTGTGGATATCTTTATGATGATTGAGTGCATCTCCTTTGCAATTTACTGAAATTATATTACACACAATAAGTACATTTGACCATGTTACTCAGAATCAGTTATGCTCTGCATATTTTCATTTGGCATACATTTCCCTGGATTACATCTTTGATTGAGTATTACCACAAGAAAGCAATCTGCTTCCTTGTCTCCACCTCATACTCACTTTCACAATTTTATTTACATTATTGATCACCAGTGCTGAATGTTTTAACTCTACTGACTGCACAGCCAAGCAAGCTCATTTGTGAATGAGTTTGTTAAGTGATTTTCTGCTGAGTATGTGTGAAAGTGAGAAAGGGGAGATTTTAAAAGAGAGCGTCTTGTCACCTCAAAGTTCTACTTCTGTGCAGAAGGAGATGGGAAGGCATCAGATTGGGTAGTAAAAAAAGGGAGGATTGGGGAGGAGGGGGTGTAAATTCAACACGGTTGGGGGGGCTGGGTGAGAAGAATATCAATTGGGCATGCGGTGTAGAGGCAGCCTGCCACGGTCCGCTCCAGGAGAAAGATTAGAGAGGGGATCAGTGTCATCAGCAGCAGGAGAGTAATGGTGCGGGCCAGGTTCAAGGCTGGAGCCAAGAACGTATCGGCATCGCAGCCTCCCCCATCCCATCACCCCATACCTACACCCCCTACATGAAATAGAGGTTAACCGCCAATCTAGACTTTTTCCCCCTCTTTTACAGAGGGTGAAAACTACCGCTGGGAGTCTCAGGACAATTTTTATATAGGATTAGAAAACAAAAATCAATATTTAATTATCTTTGAGCTTTTTGTGTCACTGCATCTTTAGGTCAGTAAGTGTTCAGGAGCCAGGGTCGCCCCTGCACTGTAAGTGAAGGAGTTGTTAAAGTGCTAGTATCTTTTTCCCCATTTTTTCTTTTTTTTTCTTTCAATGGACAGGGTTAAAGTTTTATGAAGGTGCTGTAACTGTGATTTTTAAAGGCCTTGTGGAATAGTTTTTCAGTTTCTGGTTCAAGATTAAAGAATAATTGTTATCACATTTATTCATATGCAGCATAATGTAGATAATCATATAATTTTAACTAAATTTTAAATTAACATTGTAATATACATGGATGTCGATGATTTGAAATGTAACACTTTTATTTTAGTTTTGTTATGAAGTCTAATGGCTCTTGCAGATGGATGTTGAATAGATAAACCATCACTGCTGGATCTTTTACACAGGAGCATGCATCCCTATACAGCACTGCATCCAACTCAGTACATAAAACACTGGCTGTTTACGTGGCTCTCAGACGCTGTATTGGATTAAGGTGGCTCTTTAGCTTTTTTCCCTGTGGCAGTGGCCGATGAGCCTGTGGAGTGGATGTGACGGCCGCTTAAGCGGTGACAAGCAGAAGGTCAGTGTCGCTGATGAAAGACTGAGGCCAGCTGGCCCTCTGATGTAGCCATCCTTTAAAGCAGCTAGAGAATCTATCCTGTTTAAGGCAGACACACAGACAGACATGGCCAGGAAGGACGGTAAGCAAGTGGGAGAGAGAGGAAGTAGAAGAAGAGACAAAAGAAAGTGGGCAAGGTAAAAGGAGTGGCAGAGACAGAGAGCTTAAATGCCCTCATTCTGATTGGTACCTCTGTAGAAGGCAAAAATGTTCCCCAGTCCCCTGAGCTATTTATTAAAGTGATAAAGAGCACAGGTGTCTACTATGAATCAGACTCCCATGGCTATGCTATGTTGCATCGGTATAGTCAGTGCAAAGTACTCTTCTCACTTGATTGCAGTGATACTTTTGTAGCTTAAAAAAGTCGGGTCTGCTGTTATGAGACTATGAGAGTGTTAGGATGGGCGGGAGGAAAAGAGTCGCAAATCTCCGTAGACACGCACAGTCCGTCTGTGCATGTTAGAGTAAGTCTGTGCATGTTAGAGGAAGTTTAATATGATTAACCTTATTAATCCCATCAAAGGAAGTGGGTCATTACAGCATTAAAATACAAGAACAGTAAGCAGTGGAAAAATAAACCAAAAAAACTATTCAATATATGTTGAAAGCAATAAACAAATACTATGGAATTATTAATTTAAGAAGTCCATACAGATTTACAAAACTGGCCCTATCTACTGGCATATCTCCCATCACCACCTCTTGGTATTTCAGCTGGAAACATGGACCCATGAGATCAGCACACTGGTAGCAGTAGTTATGCATTTGTATCCTTATGGTTGTGCCAAATCAACATTTACTTCTATAATTAATGTTCATTTTATATAATATTGGGATGAAGGGTCAGCACAGGCAAAGCTAAAGAGGCGTGTTCAATCCCTCTTATTAGCTACCATCAGCATCAATACACTCAAGGGACGCAGGAATGAAGAGGCAGCTGGCAAAGGATAAACATCAGATTTCCATCAATAAGACAAAATATATGGGACATGGTGGACAAACAGATGGTACCATTTGCACTGATGGGCAAAAACTTAAAAAGACAGTAGCACATTTAAATACTTTAGCTTAAATGTTTGCTCTGACATGGTCCCTAATGCTCAAGGGTGAAGTAAAGGGTCATGGGTTAAAATGGGCCCAAGTCACTTGTATCGCATACACCACCGAAAAAAAAAAAATCCACTCAAGATCTATGAACCACCATGTATGAGGAGGCAGATCACACCATAGAAATGTGAGTGCTGTGCTAGATACTCATCCTAACCTGACAACCATATCAACCTACAAAATGCTCTTGGATAAAAACACAGGATGTCCAACTTTAATGTTATGGTCACGTGTCTGATAGCAGTGAAGAATCAGTGTCCAAACCCCCTCTGCCGAGCCCGAGGCAAGAGGCCTCTTGACAGGTTCAAGGACAACGTGCATCAAGTTAACACAGACCTTGAAGATACCTTGGACATCAACATGCAACAATGGATTGTGCACCATAGTAGCTTAATGCTATTAAAAGAGAAATATAAATATGTATAGCTATTTATCCAAAAGTGAGAAAGAGGCTTAGAATTGTATTTGGCTTTCATACAGTATCTACATTCAAAATACAGTATATACTCCTCTGTTTTACCCCTGCCCTTGTCCCAACATCTGCATGCTGCGTGTGCGGAGCCATGCCACACTACAACATCCTTTGCCTCATTTACTTTTATGAGAATGAGGGGAGGCCTATCATCTGATTATCCTGTATATAACAAGTTGAAATCATTGGCCAGTGGAAAATAGAAAGGCTTTGTGGAATAGAGACTGATACAGTATCACTGAATTACAAATGGGAGGCTCAACTCCATGTAAGGCTTTGACTGACAGGTAATAAACAGTTCTGATGTTGATTCTTTTAGTCATTTTAGTATGAGCACATTAATGATTTAATGATTTGGTTAAGAGAGCATTGTGGTTCTAAAAAGGATTAACAATTTTTGACAGAACTAGACGCAGATACAGGTGCAGATACATTGTAAGACCAAGCGCAGATCAGCAATGCTCTAAAGCTTTTCCAGGGAAGTTCTGAAGGTGTTATTGTCGTACATATGAGTGAGCTGTCAGGATATTTCCTCCACCTAACCCCCCCTCTCTGTCTTTCACACCCCCCCCCCCTCCCCTTAATTCTGCTT
>JAQQAE010007388.1:0-15911 GCA_029823295.1 Pseudamia nigra
CCCCACCTACCTCATCTCCCACCCCACCTACTCCACCTTCCTTAAGCTTTTCCTCTTTGAAAGACTAAATGAAAAAGCAAAGCCCAACTACGGGAGAGACAATGTTTTGATGGTGTATAAATGCTGCAACATCAAAGTGTGTGTGTTTTTCTCAGACAAAAATGAGATTGAGCAGGGGTCGCTTCAATATCAAAGGCCTCCACCCCCTGTTAGATGTTGGGCACAGGGAGAGTGGAAAAGTCTCATGCTGTTTTGTTATCAGCTTTCCTCTGTTAGTCTGCAAATGAACTGCTGATACAGATTAATGCGCTATAAACCATCTCCCCTTATTTTTTGCAGGTTCCTTGCTGCTTCACTGACTATGTTACCCCTGTCTGCCTTCGTCTGACAGGGTCACACTACATTACAAAGCAGCCTCATTTGCCTCTTTATCTGTACTAACAGATGGGCTATCAGCACCCAAGCATTGTGTGACCCTGGGGTGATGGCAAGGTAACGTGACACTGAGTGGACGTAGATCATCACTGGGTTAACGGGGAGGGTACACGCCCGCAGCCTTATGCTCGCCTTCATTTTCATAAGCAATATTCTGCCGTCATATGGCACATGCCGACGGATAAAGCGAGACAAATGAGACTGGGAGAGAGGCGAAGAACGTGCCTGATCTAAGTCACAGAAAGACAATCAAAGAAGGTTATAGGGGCAAAAGAGTGGCAGGAAAGCAGACAGACGGTAGACCAAGACAACGAAGAAAGAGGAAGAGGAGAAGGAAAATGTATGGATAAGTGTTAAGGACAGGTTGAGGGAGGAGTGCGATCTTAATTATAATGAAGAATGCGGTTCTTGTTTAGGAGCCTTGGGGGTAATGCACATTTACTCATTAGGCTGTTTTGCTTCTCAGACATGCTGGCTTCACTCCGGTGTCATTATAAGATCTCATTTTGTGTTGAGTGACAGCAATAATATGACACATCTCTCATTAAAACGGACAAAGTGCACTAAACAAATAAATGCCTTTAAAATGTAAAAATATCAGCAAAAACATAACGATGGCCTATCATCATGTACAGCCAAGTTATACAAGAGATCTAGTCAGTACATTCCCTTTGGTGAACCATTCTTTCCCTTGAGCAGTATTACACAGAAAGAGAGAGAGAGAAATAAAATGAGCTAAAAAGCTATCACAAATTGTTTTTTTCTTCATTTAGCCACTAGACATATTTTAATAAATAATCTTTGTTTTTGTAAAGACACTTGTTAAAGTATCATATGTCGTCCCTTTTCCAAATGCTGATTTATCGCCATTATCGACATCAACCGTGTTGAAGTTATTGTCATTTTTATTTTATCTTAATGTTTTGGTCCATTGTACTCCCAAGTATGAAACTGCTGCTGATACTGTATATTTTGTCAAATGCAAGATCAGATTTGGGTCTCTTGTACATTGTCTTTTGAGCAGGCTTGAATCAGTAAAGGTTCCTGTGTGGCTGAGCTGTGTATGGTACTGAGCATTGGAGGGTGGTGGTAAGTGCTCTTGTAGGTGTTGTAGTGGTTGTAGTGCTCCAGTGGGGGCAACGACAGATGTCTCTCCATGGCAGCAACACCTGCCAGCTCTTCTTCCACAGTTATGACTTCCATTGAGGAGGCAGGCCCATCGGGATCCTGCTGGTTATGCTGCTTCCTCATCTTGTAGAAAATAACCAGCAACACAGCAGCCATAAGCGTGATGGCTACAAAGCAGCCAATGATAATCTTGGTTGTTTTCATCACCTCGTCCAGGCCATTGAGGGCTCCCTCTCCATCCGGATCGAGAACTGGAATGGTATAAGTCCGCTCTGTGGTCCTTGTTGAATCAGGAGTGCCTTTTGTAGTTGACGATGACACCCAGCCAAATGGGGGAAGTGGCGTTTGGCTTTCATCCCCTGTAGACTCAATGGTCTCCACAGTGACTGTTGTAAAATAGGTCACCCCACTGTTGTCCACAGAAGTGACATTAAGCACAGCTGAGGCAGAAATGTTGCCTGCTGTATTGCTCACCATACAGGTATAAGTCCCAGTGTCCTGCATTGTGACACTAGTAAAGTTCAGGGTCCCATCGTTGAGAACAGACAACCGGACCTTATAAGCCCCATGTGTCACTAATGACCCATTTGGTGTAAGCCAGGTGATAGATGTCAAAGAACTTGTACGACATTTAAGCTCTGCACCCATGCCTTCTGTCACATTCAAATCAGTGGGTGGCTCCACAATGACAGGAACATCACACTGGAAGTAGCTGTGATCCAATTCTCCAATGTAGCGACCCTTGAACACTGTGGGAGTATGGCAACGGGCGCAGCAACTAGTATTGGCTGGTACTGTCTCCTTCAGCCACCAGCTGAGCCACAAGATATCACAGTTGCAGTTCCAAGGGTTGTGATGGAGGTGGACCCGCTCCAGACGGTGTAACGGTGTGAAGAGGTCATGGGGTAAAAAGGTAAGGTTGTTGTGGGCCAAGTTGAGCTCCACAAGTGACTGCAGGTCATCAAAGGAATTTCTCTCAATAGTTTGGATCTGGGCATGCATCATCCACAGCTTCTGGAGGTTCACTAATCCAGTAAATGAGCTGGGCTTGATAACAGAGAGCTGATTGCCGGACATTTCCAATTCCTCAAGCCGGACCAAAGGTAAGATGTTAGGAATCTCCTTGAGGTTGCACATTCCTAGGTTCAGGTAGCGCAAGTTACTCAGGTCTTTGAAAGCCCCATCAGAAATGTATGAGAGCCGTTTAAGCTCACCCAGATCAAGCCTTCGAAGCGATGGGACCCGGTTGAAGGCATAGGATGGTATACTTTCGATGGGGTTGTTCCTAAGCCATAATTCCTTCAGCTTGGACAGGTACTCAAATGCGCCATTAGGGATTGTCGTGAGCCGATTATCAAAGAGTTCCAAGGTGTTGAGACTAGCCAGCCCATTGAATGCACCAATTTCAATGCTGCGGATGTGGTTTTTGCTCAGCTGTAGGATTTCCAGATGGCGCAGATGTTTGAAACTGTCCACCTTGATGACCTGGATGAGGTTGTCCTGGAGATTCAGGTACCGAGTGTTGGTGGAGATGCCATCGGGGACGTCTCGGAGACTGCGACGGGTGCATATGACTTTGCTGAACTGGTTACTGCATGAACAGACGGAAGGGCAGGTCTGAGCACGAACCAGCCCAGCCACCACCAGGATCTGAAGGGCCAAAAGCAACACAAAGAGGGGGTTGGACAGCGCCCCCTTCAGCCTACGACCTCTCATTGTCTGGCGCTGGAGGGTGGAGATCATTGTGTTCAGCATTCATAGTTCATCTGCTGATTGTGTTCTCTGCAAAAGAAACAGAAAGAAAGAAAGGAAGAAAACTATTACTCAGTAATCACTCAAAGAGACAAGGAAAAAGAAAGGACATTTTTTATTACTGGGACTCTTTCTCTGCCAAGTAGAGGACACTAAGCATTTTTTTAACGATTATTTTAATTTAATTTTTGGTTTCAAATATAGATGCATCATTCTAGGTGTACAATCAAACTAATGAGATGGTGGTAAACAATGAGATCATTATGCTATAGCATAAATTAAATTTACAAGATGTGTTCATGTACAACAACATATTTTCATATTTGCTCTGATTGAATATCTTGTAACATGAATGACAGTTCAACTCATGTAATACATGATGACTTGTTATAAGAATGTGTTCCATGTCATTATAAATATTGCTGAATGTTACCTTTTATAATATTGCTAGGCATTACAATATCTTGTTTTGGTATAACAAAACTGAAATATCATAAAATGAAAATACTTGTTTTACTGTGAAACACATTTTGTTACAAAAGACTTTTGTGACTGTTACAATGTGAAAATATTTGTATTTCTTATGTGTCTATGAAATACTTCACAATGGGTGTTTATAAAATAAAGTGAAAAATAAAGTGAGTTTATTTAATTTTCCCTTGGTTTTCAAAGGAATCTTTATAACTCTGCAACAGATACTCTGTTTTCACTGAGCGGAGTCGTAACTGCCCAGGTTTTAACAAAAAAAAAAAAAAACACTGATAGACTGCACCACAACTCATTATTAATGGACCCTATTCTGAAATAAGGCTCCTGTAAACACGCAATATTGTAATTTTTATGGATAATGATGGATAATCTGCTCCCATAGACTATATTGTAAATCATATCACAAAATAAACCTGAAATAAAAGTACCAGAATTAAATCAGCCTCTTAATTCGTGTAAACTTAAGATATATAAACTCTGTTTATAACAGAACAGCAGAGATGCAGTAAAACACCAAATGTGATTGTCATAAATTATTATTTCAGCTGTGTTTTAGGGAAGAGTGGGGTAAGATGAGCCAGTGGATAAGTTAACACACCTGCAGTTTTTAGACAAAAGTGAAGGACTGTTGTCCCGTGACCCTAAATTCAGAAAACACTTCCTCTGTGATTAAGACAAGCAAATACATGTTTCTACTGTCAAAGTGAATTTTCTGCACGCCAGATATAATGACCTTTGTATCAAAGCAGTTTTATACATATTCATCATTTACCAATGTGTAAAACAATGTGAACCATTTAGCTGAAGATTAGCCTGAGTTGCAAAGCTAGCAACATTTTTCCAAAAGGAGGAGGCTATAGAGCATCACGAGCCACATGGTGTGGGGTAAATTAAACCAGTGTTTCAATCCAATTCACCCCACCACAAGTTTCAAGATTTACACTAAGTATCTGAATCATGAAATATAATTACAACTGACTTGTATTGTCATATGACACATTGAGAGAGTAGAGAATGAGGTTTGAACTCATGGCTTCTTCCAACAAGTTTAAAATTCATTCAAAAACCATTTCAAAGGAGGAAAATAATTAGAGGAAATAACTTCTGAAATAACTTCAAGCCTGTATTTAATTGGGTTATATATTGTGATGGTTTTTATTTGTTTGTTGTTCTATGCTGGACTATTTCCATGCCATTTTAATTCATATAACATTTTATAGAATACAATGACATTAAAGAGATGAATAAGAGGGATGACTAGCATTATTTCAATCCAATTCAGTTCAATTCAACTTATTAACCAATCCATATTCCTTAACTGGGTTTTATAATATAAACAAAAATTGGAAATAAATATAAATGAACTGAATCTGTTTTTGTAAGACTTCTATAATACAGGGTTTATCTAAACACTATATACAGTACATTATGGCCAAATATGTTGTAGATAAAATATAACAGTTGTTGAGTACAGGGGTGGGTAGTACTCAAGTACTTTTACTCAGTTACTACATGTACTTGAGTAGTTTCCAAAATATGTACTTAGGAGAGTAGCTGTTTTGCAAAGCACTTTTTACTCTTACTCAGTCACATTTTCAGTGAAAAAAGTGTACTTCAACTCAGTTCCATTTGGATACACACCTCAGTGAGCAAATATTAACAAACACAATCAAATAAATTAACTATAATGAAACCATAAACATAAATGCACAGCTGATTAACAAAATAAACAATAAAGGGAGCCAAAGTGAAGAAACAAGTTTCGAAAAAATTACCAAAGTAAACAAAAATGGATCAAGTAAATTAACAAAAATGACACAAATAAAATCATATGAAATGAGAACAAATGAGCAAAACAAGCAACAAAGTGAGAAAAATTATCAGGTAAATAAAATTTAAAAATCAGGTAAATTTAAAAATATGAAGAAAATTAAACAAATCACGTAACATACATGGATATAAGGCTGTAATAAATTAGTCATTATAAAGTTAGTCACTACTTGAGTTGCTTTTTACAAGATACTTTTTTAACTCGTTACTTACTTTTATGAGTACTTCTACTACCACTCAAGTCATTAGAATTATAAAGTAACTGCGCTTCTATTGGAGTACCATGTCAGCTTGTTCTACCCACTTCTGCTTGAGTCACATAGTTTGTTATTTGTGTTGTTGCAGATGCTCAGAGGTCCAATGCAGTTAGTTTCTTATAAAAAGGTCAGGGTCAAATGATGTTCAACACATTCATCAATAAAAATAATCAATAATTGCACTCCTCAAATTATGCACTGAGCAATAGTGTCCGCTGAATGACAAGAAGGGATAAGTTGCTATGTTTTTGTAGCTGCCTAACCCCACGTTGTGCCAGATTTCAAGCCTCACACACAGGATAATGCCTCACTGGAGAACTCCGATATGAAAAATGAGAATTTAGCATCTCCCTCAAATTTGAACAGGATCTCTAAATTTCCTGTACGTCCTTGACTCACTGGATCCCCGGTGTTATTTATTGCACAAAGTCCCAGGCATGAGATTTGACAAAGAAATAGTACAATCTGTTTAGTAAGGGGAACTCATTTATGGTAATGTCAGAGCGAGTCCCTGGCAGCCTTCGTTCAGTTAATGTGGCGCAGCTGCACTGTCACAAACAAAGAGCGTCGCGCGGAAATTAGAAACAAATATCTGCTCGTGTTTAAACATTAATCAAATGTGAAATAAAGACAGGAATAAAGTACATCCTGAACACATACATGTGGACTTTACTGGGGATGGATTGGAAGCATCCCCTCAATATTTCTAATGTGCTTTTGTCCCCTCAATAAGGCATTTTTATTTTCTCTGTTATTTAGCTTATTGTTGATCACTGTTGCGTGCACCCTCTGTGGCACAATGGGTTAGCACGTTTGGCTGTTAACCGAAAGATTGGTGGTTCAAGCCCACCCAGGAACGAGAGTATTTCCCTTGTTGTGAGGGTTGTGTCTGGCATCCAACATAAAAACCTATGCCAGATCAAACATGTGAATCATTGGTGTTTTGCTGTGGTGACCCCTGAGGGGAGCAGCCAAAAGGAGAACTAACTAACGGTTAATTTTGTGGCCATTTCTTGATTATTTTATTCATTTTTTTAAACTTTCTTGACTACTTTGTTCATTTTCGTCTATTTTGTTGATTATTTGTTTTCATTATTGTGCATTTTTTGACTATTTTTGTTCATTTTTTTCAACTTTGTTGATTATTTTTGTTCATGTTTGACCTTTTATAATTATTTTTATTCATTTTTTAAGCTTTATTTACTACTTTGTTCATTTTCCTTTATTTTGTAGATAATTTCTTTTTATTATTGTGCATTTGTTTGCTATTTTTGTAAATTTTTTGATTATTTTTGTTCATTTTTGGCCATTTCTTGATTATTTTATTCATTTTGCAATTCTTCTGTTTATTTTTCTTGGCTAATGCTTCATTGTTTTTCCATTTTGTTGATTATTTTATTTAATTTTTTGTTCATTTGTTGATAATTTTTTGATTTTTTGGATATTTTTTGTACTTATGCTTCATTTTCTGTTAGTTTTGTTGACTTTGTCCATTTTCTTCCATTTTGGTAATTGTTTTGTTTATTTGTAGGCCTTTCTAGAATATTTTATTGATTTGTTGATAATTTTCTTGACTATTTCTTCACAGATTTTCCAATTTGTTGATGATCTCATTAGGTTTTTTTTGTTTTTTTGGTAATGTTTTCCATTTTGTTGTGAAATATAATTAATTTTGGGGTTTTTCTTGATTATCTTGTTCATGTTTTACTGACTATAAATTCATTTTCTTCCATTTTGTTAATAAATTTGTTCATTTTTGTGCATTTCTTGGCATTTTGTGACTTTTCTTGATTATTTTTATTTTGTTTGATTTTTGATTTGACTGATTTTATTTGTTTTTATTTCTTCATGATATGATTTTATTGTATGTTCTGTTTGTGGTATTTTATCTGATTGTTTTATCGCTTGTTTTGTATTTTTGTTTTATTTATCACTGATGTTCAATACTTTGTTGCAACAGTTTTTAAAAGTGCTTCACAAATAAAGTTGGATTGGATTGTTTTCCCAACGTCTTCATTATTTGATTAGGTTTTTTGTTCATACTTTTAACTTTTAATTACTTTTATTTGTTTTTGTGCAATATATGATTTTTTGTTCAGATTATGTTGCTTATGTTGTTTGTTTCCTGATTATTTTTGCTCATTTTTGCTGATGTTTGTTCATTTTATGGATGTTTTTTCAAGTTCTTTGACTCGTATGTCCATTTTTTTTGTTTTTGTTTGTATATGTCGATTACATTGCTGACTTTTTTCTTCATGTTGTTCCTTACTCTGTTCATTCTATCTCATTTATTGCTTATGTTGTAATTTTCCTTGCTTATTTTATCAATATTTGTCCATTTTCATGATTACTTAGTTTGTCTCTTGTTCATACTCATTGTTGCTCCTCTTGTGGTCATTTCTTGTTCATTTGGTGATTTTTTTTTCTAATTTTCTTGATTATTTTGTTCATTTTTACTTCTCTTCATGCAAAAAAGGCACATGCTGATGCATTCACACAGAAAATGAAATGTTCAGTAAGACAAAACTGTCCCCTTTAATGTCCAAATGAAACCTATGCAGGTAGTAATGAAACAATAGAGGCTATTTCTTCCTATCTGTAACATCCTATTCATTGCCTGTTTATTGCTGTCTATATCTATGGGTTATCCTGTGGTTTTTAATAAAAGCACTCCTGCAGCTCTATTTACTTTTCATTACAAACCAATTGTCTCTCTGTTGTCTAAGATTAAAATAAATGAGATTACATTGAGCCATTCAGGGGGAGGGTTTAAGAAGATGCCAAGTTTGAGGTATAAATAGATGTTCATACATGTACAGTGCAGCCAGCACCTCCCACACAGGAATGCTAATTATTTGTATTATTATTATCCTCTGCCATAAAGATGACAGAATCCAAATCAATCAAAGGACCGAATCAGTGGCGACATTTTCATGTACACAGTATTCAGTTTTTTCCCCATTATTCTGAAAAATACAAAATTCCACATATGCTTCAAGAATGTTCCTGTTTACATGTGCAGCTGCGCATATTCCACTCTTTTGGCTATTGAGGTGACATCACAAGTTATAACCAATCATCAGAGGTATGAATTAAATAACCACTACAAATGACCAAAATAAGCAACAAAATGAGCAGGTAAATTAAGAACATCGTGCAATGTAATCACAAAACTGAACAAAAAGTCACAAACATAAGTAATAATGCGAGAAAAATGCTCACAATGATCAGTAAACGCATCAAAAAATGAACGAAAAAGTAAGCAATAAAATTTGTAAAAATGAACAAATTAAGGAACAACATTGGTAAAAGTTACTCATTACCCGAGTAGTCTTTATATGAGACACTTTTTTACTCCTACTAACTAACTCAACTGCTCAAGGTCTCAGAAGTCAGAAGGGCATGAAAATGAAGTGGGAGAGATTTAGGCAAGATCAGCCAGGGGCTATGTTAGGGCTTAAAATAAGTAAAAAAAAATTCAAAACAATGTGATTTGAATGTGTGAAACGTTGATTTTAAACATGATTCGGTACAAATGAAGCATCCTACAGGAGAAAATCTATGTTTTCATTACACATGTAAGAAGCTTAGAGAAATGTTTCAAAATTACTTTCTTCAAAGAAAAAACAGGAGGGGATTTTCCATCCATTCTGGTGCATAAAAGAAATCTATAAAACTGGGTGTATCACAGCTCGTAATGCTCAGAGAACACAGCTTGAACTGAACACTGGTGCATCTCTGAGGCTTGGACTGGATCAATCATACATATATATGTGGAGGATGAATCATTCATCTTTGTTCCTAAAGGACCAAAGCTCTTTTTGGATGCTGCTTTTTGTATCAAATCATGTTTAAAGTCACCTTTAAACACCACCTGTTTCAAATTATGTTGTTTTAGTGTGATTTTACCACATTTTCAGCCTACAAATGGCCATTGACTGATCTTTTAGAACTCATTGCAGACCCAAAATTGAGGAATGGCTGCTTATTTGCAAATAAAAAAAAGCTGACTGACATAATATGTTGTGTTTGAACTGTCTGCAATGAAATACAAGTGGATTTTACTAGTGTTGCGTTATTCTTACATTACATTTTTCCACCTGGCTGAACATATTTGGAACTGGAGGTAAAAACAATGCTCTGGTTCATTCTGCTTCATGAGACAATGGGACAGATTCAAATGCAAATAACTGCATGTAAATAAGATCCCTTTTCTCACTTTCTCTCTTTTCTCATTTGTTTTTTTGTTCCCAAGGTAGCTATTATGTGTAGGGCTGCACATTTCAACAACAATATCAGTCATGTGTTGGAATCCACAGTTTCTAGAGATTTTTGTTTGTGGACAAGGCCTTAGGCCCCCGAACCCTCCAAGAACGCGGCACAGATGGGGAGTGGGAGTTGACTTCTCAAAAAAAAAAAGTCTTCCCACAGAAATACACCAAAACAGAGAAGAAGACATGGTGCGTGAGCATGTCACTAATGCAAACAAACAGTTAAGAACGTGTATCACATACTGTTCTCCACGTCAGGAGAAGAACATTTTGCTGTTAAAGCCATAACAAGCTCAGTAGCTTCTGCAGCACGAACACAACGCTGAAATGCACTGTTGTTGTTGTTGTTGGCGAGGTGTGGTTCTAAGGTAGGTGTCCCTGACAGACCCCCCCTCTCTCCAAAGCATGCTGTCTATGGAAGGGCTGTACATATTTTGGCTGATAGAGACACACAGCATGATAAAAAAAAAAAAAAAAAGTTTTGCCTTTATAACTTTCAGCCACCCGGGTTATTGGATATACTCTGAAGTATATAGGAACTCCCACTCCTCATCTGCACCATGTTCTTGGGGGGTTTGGGGGCAAATTCTGTTGGAGGTACCTACTGTGGCACCACACCTGGTTAGCACATGCGGGTTAAGGTGGAGGTGAGGATATGGCATCATCATTCCAGAAAAGATGGGTATAGGCTGTAAACATGGAAACCCAAGGGTGGTGTTTTCAAATTTGTTCACTTTAGGACCAAATTTCAATAAGTAGCTTTTATGGCCCAAACTGCCAGCTCCGTACGGAAAAGTACTTTTGCAGATACTCCTGAACTCGTTTCCATGTGGATGCCCCTCAGTCTCGCAACATGCTCTACCCATTCAGGCCTTGGTGTGAATGCCCTCACTCAGCTCTGATTGGTCAGTCTCAGATGCAGGACCTGCATGTCATCAGCCATGTCAAAGTCAGTGCAGAAGACTTCTGGTACGAGGCACAATCTGTGGCTATAATTGCTTGCGAATGCCAGGGGTATGCGTGGCTGCCAAGAGGGTCTGAATCAGGCCTGGAATTGCACATTGTACGCCAGCCTTAACACGTGGCCTCAGCCACCATGTTGAAAGCACCTTTAAGGTGCTGGTTTTCACACCACGACTCATGCACACTTGTATGGACACACGCACACGCCTGTATATAAATCCATTGTTTAGATTAGCTTGTGAATTTGTCTGTTGAATAAATCTTTTGAAAAACACCAGATTGTGTGGTTAATGTCGTATAAGATTGAATGTTGCTCCAAAGCCGTCAATATATTATCTGTTAATAGCGATTTTAATTGTTATTATTAAATGAATTATTAATCAGAGTTACAAATTAATCACACACATTATGAGACTGATTTTATCAATTGGCTATCTATTCCCCTTTTGAAAAGGGTGGTGCCCTGGGGTGGATTTAAAGTAAATTAAATCCTGTTATTTAAAGTAATTATCAAATTACTTTTGATAGTGTACCAAAGCACAACACATGCAATTATATAATCGTGAACAGAATGCATAATCACCCTTTAAAGTCCACATGTAGGCGATTATAGGGTGATCTAATTTGCAGGAACGGCAAAAACAAAATGGAGTCTCTGTTGTATGGAAATAGGTTTGTGTAAAACATGCAAGAAGAATGTCTTATTATTATTACTCTCTTACTATTTTTCCACGTTTTTTTCAATTGTGATGCTAGTTTGCATTTATGACTGGGTTTTCTATTCGTGCACGTTTCTTAAAAAATCAAGAAAGAAAAATCACAGCTGCAAAATACAACCCCGACATTAACGATGTGATAATCAGAACAGGATTTTTTTCATCGTCCATTTTGCTTGTTTTAATTTAGTGCTTATTCAGTTTACAGCATAAAAATTAGCAAAAACTAAGGTCATTTTGCCACTTGTTTTATTTGCTTGTTTATTTTCTGTAGTTTCTTTATTATTTTGTTCATTTTCACACATTGCCTTGACTAGTTTCTTGATTTTTGTCCTTTTTCTCGAGTATTCTATATACTTTTTTAACAATTGTCGTAGTTATTTTGTTCATTTTTATTCATTTTCCTGATTATTCTATTCATTCTGTGGCTTATTGTCTCATTTTTTTGTTCATTTTTCTACATTTTTTGTGATATTTGTACTCATTTTGTTGCTTATGTCTGCTTATTTTATTGTTTTTGTTGTGATTTCTCTTCACTGACCTGATTATTTTGTTCAATTCCACTAATTTACTTTATTATTCTGTTGCTTACTGTCGTCACATTTCTTCATTATTTTTATTTGATTGTTTTCATGCTTGTGTTTGTTCACTTCCTTTATTTTTTTGTTCAAGCCTGCTCATTTTCTTGACTATTTTGTTTTTTTTCATCATCATTCTGGTTATTGATTCATTTTTGTGCACTTATTGGTATGTGTGTTTACTTTCTCTACTATAATGATTATTTTGCTCATTTGTACGCATTGCCTTGATTATTGTTTTAATTTTTGTTCATTTTCTTGAGTGTTCTGTTTATTTTTACTTATTTTGTGCATTATTTTCCCCAATGTTCAGAGAAAATCTGCATCCTCGGAAGAACAGTTCACACGGTGGAACATCCGTCATCAATAAACACTACAGTCAAGGTCGGAACAGCTGTATGTTAAAAGAAGAAGAATTGTTGTCATTGGCCATTAATACAGCGTATAAGGAATTTGGAAAAAAATGTGTCTGCATGGCTTCAAACTGCTAAAGCTCAAGCACGGTTCCATTGTTCTCTCTCAGATATCATTCTCAATCACAGTTTTGCAAACATTTGAACACATGTTGCATCATGTAGCATGCTTTGTTCACCTAGAAACACTGGTCGGTCTTCAAAATGCAACACCCTGACGACCAATTAGATTCAGTCATATCGCAGCAGAGCAAACTGAAATAGACGGACGCTTCAGTAAGCGTGTTGGATGATAAAACACACTTCAAGTGGCATGGAGCAGCCAAAACAGCTGAACACTTTGTACTGCAGTAACAAATGTGTATTTATTGTGACCTTCCCTGTGATTTTCCTCGTTGTGTTTCACATTGTATTTGTATAACTGCGAGCAGAGATGGCCATGGATGTGATACGTTTTCTTCTGTAGCATTTTTTGCCTCGTCATTTCTGTCATTTTTATCCTTTTGAGTCTTTCATGACTTTTTAAAAAAGTTTTATTTTATATATTGTCGTGGAACACCATACAATAGACACCAGGTGATATGAGGCGAGTGAGGGCAGTTATTTACTTTAGGACATTGAAGGTGAATTCACACCATGCCCGTTTTAAAAAAAGGAGAACAACAGCGGGACAAATGGGATGAAAACACAACCTCCGTGGCAGAGGGAAAAATAAAAAACGGAACAAAAATGAATGAAGAAAGTGAACAAAAATGACAAAGAAATGAATAAAATAAACAAAATGAGCAAAAATAAGAAGCAAAGGGAGTAAGCTAAAAAAATGAACTAAATAGTTTTAAAAAATGAACAAAATAGCAGAAAAAACTAACAACAATATTCCCCAATATTCACATATGATCAATATATGATGCTGTAATAAATTCAACGTTACTCACTACTTGAGTTTTTCACGTGATACTCTATTATATAATGCAAGTATGGTTTAAGCAAATGACCTCTGCACAGAAGAAATAGTTCTTTCCAGAGCCAAAATGGTGTGAAGGAAGACGCAGCAAAGAATAATTAGCTTTAAGAGAATAAAAAATGTATTTGCAAATATTTTTAGGGAAAAGAATATATGGAGCACGAAATATGAGTTAACAATATTATCAATGTAACTGAGCAATGCACATATTTAATATAAACAAAAATTCACAGATTTTTTTAGTTGCTGGTTAACCATGAGGTTTCAAAGTTCTGAGGATCCTTACAGTAGGTTCCTTCAGAAGTTCATTAATGATCGGTTCAGTTTTTTTTCCTTTAGGAGTTTATTTTTTTCCTAAAGATCACTTTTGAGAGTTCAGTTGTCAATTGTGGTGTTCAATTGATGATCAGCTTAGCCTTAAAGTGTTAATCCTTTAGTCTAAAAGAAAAACAGTCCTACCAGTTTGTCACTTCGTATAGAAGGATTCAGTTCGTGTTCATGGGGTGCAAAAAAACCTGACAGCTGAATTAGATTTTCTTTAATAGCATTGATTAGATGAAAAATGCATATTTCTGCCTCTCGAGGCGCCGTCTGGCACCAGCCCCAGCAGGAGCCGCCCCCTCCTCCTTTAGCCCATAAGGGCTTCTTTAGAAGCAGCAGCAAATCAGCAGGGGGAGTTAAACGTCAGCTGACAACCATCCGATGGCGTTCAATGAGTGACGTTACGGACACGGGTTACATACTGATGTTTTTCAGTACTGCCATGTCTACGTAAGTTACTAGAATTAGAAAGTAACAGTACTTTTTACTTGAGTACTCTATCCCATCTGTTTGAAAGCGGTCGTTTGTTCAGCGATGGTATTCTGTGCACGTTGTAATGAGTAGTCATTAGAGTTACCGTTGTACCTTTCCATCATCTATAACCAGTCTGACCTCTGTCATCAACAAGGTGTTTTCATCCAGAGAACTGTTGCTCATTGGATATTTTCTCTATTTCGGACCATTCTTTGAGATGGCTGTGTGTGAAAATCCAAGTCGATCAGCAGTTTGTGACAAACGTCTAGCACCAACAACCATTCAATGTCACTTAACCCTTTCATAAGTACACTGGACAGGAACGAGGTGACATTAAATTTATAGTAATGTGATATAGTAAGACAGTAAGTACTTTGACTCAAAATTAACAAAATACTCTGGAAAAAACAATATAAGTAGCAAAAAGGTGTAAAATAGGGAAGAAAATAAAAAAGTGAACAAACAATCAAGAAGTTGCAAAGAAAGGAACAAAACAGAAGAAAAAAAAAAACCAAAACAATCAAGTAAATGAACCGAATTAGGCACAAAAAGGAGAAAAATCAGAAAATGCTTTAAAAAAACAATTTCAAATTTCATGGTTGATGCATATTTTTTTTTATACATTATCAACTAATGACTAAAGCATAATTGTGATTGTATTGTAAACTGACATGCCCTGATGCACCTAATTTAACCATTTTCAACCAATACCTCACTTAAAATAAGTGACATTATTTAAAAGACTGGAATGTACCATAAGGATTAACATGTCATAACCCTAATTCATGGATGAAAGGGTCAAATCTCCTTTCTTTCCTGTTATGATGCTCGGTTTTGATCACTTCTCCGTGTCTAAAGTTGCTGCCATGTGATGCTGATTAGCTTTGCGTGTCCCCGAGCAGCTGACTGGGTGTACCTAATAAAGTGGCTGCTCAGTATACTCTACATCTTCCTTGTCTCTTTCAACCTCTCTGTTTATCAAGTGGTTTTGTCCATCTAAGAGCCATAGGAATACAGAGAGCATGGGTATATTATGACAGCAGTTTTCCAAAGTGTAAAAATTGTGAATCGAGGTGTAAATGTTTTCCTGTGAGGTTGAGTGACTGCATTAATCAGTAATATGAATCTACATGTGGCTGGATTTCTGCTGCTGTGCTCAGGGGCGGCGCAGGCGAGACGCTTCTGCCGCTGCCGGGGAATGAGATGGAATGAAGCCTCCGTGTGACAGGAGCTCATTTTGTCTGGCTGGAATTACAACGAGCCCGCGCTACCACCTCACTGAGGCAAATGTCAGACATGACAAACACACTGATGACGATT
>JAQQAE010007389.1:0-15909 GCA_029823295.1 Pseudamia nigra
ACTACTTTTCATTGTGTCAAAGTGTCATTTCTTCAGTGTTGTCCCATGAAAAGATATAATTAAGTATCTGCAGAAATATGGGGGGTGCACTCACTTTTGTGAGATACTGTATATTCACTTTGCATTTTCAGAGAGAAGTCCAATGCAACTCTAGGGGAGTGAACGGTGCCCCAGCAGTCAACAGTGGTATTACAACTTTAAGTTACTTCCACATTGGCCTCACTAACAGCCCTGGTCGTTGCCCACTGGTTACACCACAATATGACACTGTGGATACATAGCACTGGAGCTACTGGTCCAAAGCAAATGAGCAGAATGTGTGATGACAAAAAAACAGATGCATCTATTTAAGGCAAAGACTCAGATCCACAATAAGTGAGTTGATAAGCTTCCTAGCACACATGGCAAAGCCAAAAGTACATACCACAGTCAGCCCTGTGAATACTTTGATTTTACAGAAAATATGCAAGACGTAACCTGACCAACATCATCAGAGATAAAGTGGAGTAATTCACATCTGGTCAAAACTGGAACTGGATCTTGTGATGTGCGATTTGTTTTGTGACCACGTGTCTTGACTCAGTCACTTTCAATTTTGGAGAAAATGAGGAGTCAAATTGTCAGTTACTATCAAATTCAGGCCCAAACGTAAAGCAAGATTAAGGCACCTTGGCTTGAATAAAATGAACAAAAAGAAAAAAGTAACACAAAAAAAATAAAACAAATAAGGCAAAAAACAAATTAACAGTAAACTGAATAAAAATGTGCAAAAGTAAAGCAAGACGAACTTAATAATCAAGAGACTGAAAAAAATTTAAAAGAATTAGGGCTGTCAAATGATTAAAATTTTTTAATCTGATTAATCACAGGGTGGATTAATTTTCATTTTGTGGGAGCAAAAACACTCATGACAGAAGGTGATAAAGACACGTGCCTAAAATTACTTATTTTAGATTAAAATGTATATTTTTTTCTAATTTAAACTTGTGTAACTAAAGGAAATTCCACCTGCTTTGTAGAACTTAACAGAACCTCTGTAATGTTCTACTGAAATGTTTTTGCTTTTTCTACACTTTGTTCACTGCCTTTATCAGTAACTAACGTAATTTGTTTCGAAATGTGTAAAGACTTATACTTTTACATTTAAATTGACTTTGAAGCACTAAATATTAAAGAAGTTGGCAGTGAGGTGGGTCAAATGTAACATATTTCATCACTTTTTCCTTGATGTGTCATGAAATGATCGTTTCACATGACACTAATCTAATACACAAACATTTAACAAGTAAAACAAAACAGCATTAATCACATTTGTATCATGTGAGCAACATACATTTGTGTTTCTAACGTGATGAAGGTGACAATTTATTTCACTGAAGTCGCCAATAAATCAATTTGTCACATTTTAAGGTGACAACATTGGTGAACTGCAGTTTTTATACAATTACATTTTACACAATAAAAGAAAAGAAAGTCTAAACGAATTTACCTTTGAAGAAAACTCTGGGTGGTTATTGTGTAAATGTCTCTTAATATTTGTTTTGTCTGTCTGCATGTTTTACACTTTGTCTTGTTTTTATTCCTTGTCAAATGTGAAATGGGTCAAAAAGCTCCCCTTGTTTTTGTTCCCATCGTGGACATTTTCTCGTCTTTGTCATCTTCGCCTCGTCTTGTTTTTGTCTCAAACGTTGACATTTTCTCATCTTTTTATCATCGTCTCTACGTCTGTCGTCTTCCCGCGAACATGCTCAAAACGGTAGCACGTTTCTCCTCACCGCTCAATAAGGCGCTCTGATTGGTTCTCTTCTCATCCAGTCCCACCTCTTCCTTCCCTCCTTTTGATTGGATTTCGTCACTGTCCATTTTCGTCATTTATTCATTGATGAAAATGTTGCACAATTTCGTCATAGATTTCGTCTCAATTATTGACTTAATTTTTGTTTCGTTTTTGTCCGTAAAAATATATCCGTGACAAAAACGATGAAAAATTTTTGTCAACCAAAGTAACACTAGTTGTGCACTAGTAATCAGTGGTTAATCTGCATCAATGGGTGAAATTGTGAATGTTGAGTTATTGTGCATTACGCATGCAATAATTGTATTAAAATTTTTAATCAAATGAATCATGCAAATGAATGAATCCAGATTAATGTCTTAATTTTGACAGCCCTAAAAAGAATAAAAACTGAGAAAATGAACAGGAAAATGAATAAAAGTGCTCAAGTATTTCTCAGTTTCACGCTTTGCCACATTACTACACTTTGCCTTTGGAGGGGAGACATCAGAAATGTATTGACCATTCGCTGATTTTGCATGGCTTCAGCTAGTAATGGATGACAATGATTCCAAAGTTGGATGAGCTTTTCACTTGGACACAGACGCAGTGAACAAGGAAATTCCTGCCTGTCAAGGGACGTTGAAATGAAATTCAAGGCAACAGCTAGCACGATGGGCGAGTTTGGAAGTGACCAGGTCTGAGTGCAAGTATCTCAATCCAAGTCCATGTGGTCTTTACCCATCAGCTCTATTTAGATCCACCTACCAGTAAGAATATACAGGGAGATTTGAGATATACTATGGCACATGACTATCCATCTGGCTGTTTTTGATTTCTAATCAACTGCTATATACTCGAAAGACAATGAGCTCCATCAATATTGTTGCCCTCCAAATATGTATTTTCATCTCACAGATCCAGATATGAGACAAACGGGTGGGGAAAAAAAAAAAAATTTGAATCAACCAAATCAGACACAGGGTAAACATGGAAAATCCACATGAAAAAGCTTCATGACCATAAGTTAACCTCTATTCCCCACCTTCCAGGCATGCATCCTAACCACTACACTATCAAAGAACTTGTTTGAGATCCATGCATCATTATGTTTTATGGCAATATTAAGAAATATGATTTTAATAATTCCTGTATCTGCACCAAAATATATCAAGTTCTTATTTGGCGTAAACTCTACCCAAATTTTGTGCAGGTCCATCCAGTAGTTTTTGCATAATCCTGCAAACAGACAAACCAACCAACCTAAATTCCTGGTGGAGGTAATTAAGTAAAGTTTTGGGACAAAGCTACAGTCCAATCAAAGTACTGCAACATGTTCTTTATACCAAGTAAGACACAAACTGACTTGCAAATATGCAGTGTTCTGCAGAGCATCAGTACAAGCCTAATTTATGCAGGGTCTAAGCTCAAGGTACAGCTTGCACCTGGGCTGCGAATATTGGCAACAGGTTTGAACAGCACAGAGATGGAAGAGAGACATGCAATTTGCATAGGGCATGCCCATGGTTGACAAACTAATGTGCAAGCTGCCTGATCAACAATTAACCACCCACCTATCCACCCAGTTCAAGTCAGTTTGTTTCCACAGCAACTTGTCACCACAGTTGGGTTTGTAAACACAGAAACGAAGGATTAGTGTTGGACAGAACAAAGACGGGAGAATTAAAAAAAGACAAGCAGGAGGGAGGAGATGAAACCCAATGAGCTCTGGAGTCAAATAGGGTTCATTTGCAAAAGTGAAGGACAGGAATGTCAATGGAGTTTGTGAAACACTTCCTTTTCTGTGGTCTATAATGACCAGGTGTAAATGAGTTTTGCTGTGCTTGTTGTGTCTAGTCTGCCAAGTCCACTGCAGTGTCATGACATGACTTGTCGAAGAGTGAAAAAGATGTTTTCCAAGAATAGAACTTGGATATCAGAAAGACCCAGCAACTACTGTTATGTACTTCATACGGTAAAAGTAGAAAAAGTGACAGAAATCATATCTCATTCGATTTTTCTTTCCTGTGTCTGGGACTAAGTGCCAAAAGACTAAAGTGTTCAGTGAAACATGGGAATGATGAGAAGCCTGTGTTAACGTGAGAATTAGGGAACAATTCAGACAGCAGAGAAAAGGGTACTTATCTCTTCTCACTTTGCAGGGACTGAGGTGGTGAATAAAAGAATTTGAGCGGGCGGAAGAAAGCCTAAGAACTTAGAAACCAGAGTGAACAAAAAGTGAATGCTCTTTTGAGTTGCTATCAGAGTATGCACAAAAGCATGATCTGGGAATAGGGGAGCCCTACCATTTCAACACGCATACATACCGATGCCTTCATCTCTCTATACTGAGATGTGCAACATTCCTGCTATACAGCACTCCCTCTGCTTCTGTTAGAACACAAAGATTCAAACCTAACTGCAGATATGGCAGATGGCATATATGAATATCTGACATAATACTATAATGAATAATACACTTGTCGATGTATCTGCACTCAGTTTTCATTGTTGTTAAAGAAAAGGACACTACTAAAAACAAGGCAGTAATGAATCATTAGTTGGGACCACTATTCCTCCTCACTAGTAAGATCTGTAGCTTGTCCAAGTTTTATTAATTTAACAAACACATCCTAAGCAACTTCCAAAATTTAACAAAGAGAATGACTACAAATATTTTATTGTACAGGAAACCAACAGAATTAAATAACTGGCTTGTATGGAACATAGGGACTACATCTGACAATAAACCTCCATCCTGTAAGGCTTTGATTTAGTCCAAACATGAAATGATTCAGACAAGTAGTTTTGTAAATCATTGCAATTAATTTTTTAGTCATTGTAATTCAAATTATTCCTCATGATACCGGAAAAACACAAACTAAATAGAAATTAAATTGTAATTTGTCAGTACTATACACTCATAAAACCCACTATACAAAATGAAAATACTCAAAGTGGCGCAACATCAGCACCCCCTTGAAGTCCCGTTTACATCAACCAGAAATTGAAGTGACAGTATTTCCTGATATTTTAGCACCAGGAACCTACTCTCGTTCCCAACTAAATCATACACTAGAACCAAAACATTGACAATTGAATAAGCCACAAGCGACTATGCTCATCCAAACTGATGACAGATTTTGAACTGTTCAGTCTTCTGCATCATGTGCATGTGGGTTGCTTAAACACATACACAACCAATCTAATGTTCCCTACGATGCGAGGCCAGACGCTGAGCTCAGAGCCACACTGGGATGTGGTCCAGAATTCCTCCTGTACTGGCTCCTGTCCACCTGCACACACGGCTTGCAGCCATGGACATGGTGTTCATTCTTCTCTGTCGGCACCCCCCCCCCGGGCGTTTGGGCTCTTTGTGCATGTGCAGGCTAGAGGTCGGGAGCGTGTGTGTGTGTGTGTTCAGGGGGTGTTACACAATCTGAGGGGCCATCATGATTGAGATGACTCTGCTAGTTGGAACAATGATGTTGAACAGAACTTGCAGGATGTTGAAAGAAATACAGAGAAAGTGTATTTGCAACTGTTTAAGATGACATACACAAGGATTTATGTTTTGTGATGTTTATTTACTGAGATCTCTCAAATGAAATACGATCAACTAAAAGGAATGATTATTATACTTATACTGCCATGAGCCTATTAGAATAAACCAAACGGTCAACAGTAATTTGTATTGCATCTCCTCAACTCAAATTTCATAGTTGTGGCAGTAGCAGGTATTATATATTAACATACACTAACATAGTGAGCTTCTGAATTGTTGACATGTTAAACCTGACTAGATCCCAAGGCTTAAGAATTATAGCTTTAGTGCACATCTGCTTCAGGACAATATTGAGACAGATTGATTATTTCAGAAAGCTTGATACAGTTAATCTTATTTTGCTGTTTGAGAGTGTGTGTGTGTGGGGGGGAATCACAGCTTTCAAGAGTTTAAGAGTAACTTAAGAGTGTATAAAACCTTGAAAGTGCTAAAATGTGATACGGGAACACAGTCTCAAAATGGTACACATCAGATTTAGTCTACTTCCTATTGGTAAACAAAGCAGTCTCCCTCATTGTGGGCTTTTTATAGATCAGAACAGGCAGAAATATGCACTGCATATTCATTCACTACAGAAGGAAACATGCAAAATACAAGAAGAATTCTTAGTATCATCTTGAACTTAAATCAGTGCCATGATGTTAAAGGCATTAGGCCACATAGCATTGCATTTTTATATATCTACATGGTATGTTTTAATGAATCTGTAATTACCGCCTACAATGAATGCTTCATTGAAGTGATGACGTCTCAGTATGCCAAAACAAATGGACTTTGTTGCATAACTAGATACACATGACTGGTCACAGCTCATAACGCACAATCATGGCCTTTCTGGTCCTTCCCTATGTTTTGTAACTGGATGTGAGATCTCATGCTTGGTCTATGTGGTTTCAGTGAACAATTCTAAAGATAAAACCTATAGTTAGTTTTAACCATGACTGCAAGTCTGCACAGTGAGGGACTGTTTAGCACTGACCTCTGCACATCTCTGCAATGACATACAGACCGCAGCATACGCAGAAACATTACACTTCATATTTTCAGAAGCAATGGGGTAGATATGAGTTACTGGAACCACTTTTATAAAAGAAAATCAAACGTGTGTGTGCATGTTTACAACAAATCAAGTTGAACTGCATCAACACCAGAGGCAGCATACAACCCCATCTTCTGCAGCTGATTCTGATAAAGACAGATCTGGTTTGAAAGTACACAGGGACAACTGTGTTTTGACAACAGTATCTATGGCTAAATTATTCTTCAGAGCAAAGTGATGTCTTGTTTAGGAAGACATCTGCTGCTCAATTTCCTGAAAGCTGCTACACTACATGCTCTTATTTAATGCAATGCCATAATATCGTAGCAGATAAACAGCAGGAGGAAACAGCAAGTATTAAACCGAAAAGTGAATGGAGTAAAAACACAGGGTGAAATATGACAAATGTTTAATCACTGAAATCCTCATATTCACTGATTAGATCTGACAGTAGTTAATAGCAGTAGCATTTGAGTGACAAAGATGTGCTACTTACGATCCAGTCCGTTGACGTATCGAATTGAAACTTCACAGTGCCCCCACACAGCACTGACGATAGGATACAGTTTCCTGCCCTTCAATCCTCTGAAAGCCACTCCCAGATATTGTCCGTCTACCATGAAGCTCAGTGTGCCCTCATCCATGTCTAGTATTACAGTCAGAGAGTCTGGAAGCACGAATGACTCGTCTGGCTCGAGGAAACATGGATATGTCGGCGCTGATGTAGACACAGGGCGGTTCTTGCCATCATGGTAAAGTCTGTTCCGACCTAGATCCCAACCCCAGGATTCTGAGTCTGAGCCCACCAGGGCCATGTAGCCAACAGAGTGTAAAGGTGCTTCTGCAGTGGCGACCCCCACAACAGCATGGGTGCCTCTCTGTCTGGCCGGCCAGTGAATCCTCCAAACATGAAGGCCCCTGGTGTAACCCACCTTGCCACGGATACAGTCTGTGCTCTGTGCTACAGGATGTCTGTGGAATGTCAGCTTATCATCTTCCTTAACAAAGACATTGAGGGACCGGTCATCGGGGTTCCAGGCATGGCAGAGCTGAGTCTCAGGACTGGCTGGCGGCATGTCCAGAAGTAAGTCCAGGCGAGGGGGCCGACAGAAGTCTGGGCCCCGCAGCTCACGGCGCACAGGCCGATATGAAGGCTCCCCACGCACGTCCACTGACTTGATACTGCCCGAGATCTTCTGGCCCATGGCTGCGTGGGTCCAAGGGAAGAAGGGATAGCGGGGAGGGAAATGATGGACTGAGGGTGGTAATGAGGGGATCCTCAGTCCTGACGTTACCTCATGGGCGCTATGGCAGCACAATTGTTTGTGGGTAGAAAGATGCCGAGCACACACGCTCACTTCTGCCACGGGGAATTACACTCCTGAAACACACAAAAAATAACACATTACATATACTGTATAACCAGGTCTGCTTTGTAAGAAGCACCCACTAGCCGTATTGATCTCTATACAGGGTTATACAGTATTTCTGATGTGCAAAAAAATGCATGTAGTTTCTGTGTGAGTTCTCTGTATGTCTGCTCTTCTTTTTGTCTGTCTGGATAGAATAATGGGATTTTAAAACTCAAACCGATCCTACCTACATTACCAGTCGAATGTTTGGATACACCTTCAGTTTTCACCCTCTTCTGTTGGTTAGTTTGCCAATTAGCAAGATTATTCAAAACCTTCTTGCCAGACTTCCACAAAATTTGGCTGAAGGTAGAGCTTAGGCAAAGGAAGAACCCAATAAGTTTAGGCGCAGATTTAAACAGCAGATCCAGGATATTTTAGCACATTCTTTCTACATTGCAACATATGACTTTTTTTGACACTTTTGGTAACTTCTTCGTAGATGATGTATACAGAGTAGTGCAGTTGTGTCTCAAAGCAACAAAGTTCTGAGGCCAACCTGTGGTCAAGGAGCCTTTTGGGGTGGAATGTGCTCATTTTTCTTATGTCTGGCAGATTCAAATATATTTTTTCACATGTTGTATAGCAATAAATAGGGCCAGAGACTTGAATCCACCTCCAAAGCCGAGTTAGATCTGTGCTCATCCAGAGTAGCCACATTTAGCTTTGATGAGAGCTTTGCACATTCATGACATTCTCTCATCAGATTCACAAGGTAGTCACCTGGATTGGTTTTCAATTCACAGGTGAGTTCATTTGTGCCATTTCTTACTTTCTTAATGAGTTGTCTTGCAGAGGAAGGGTGGCTATAGAGTCATTATTCCCATTAGTGCTGCTACAACTACTGTACAAATTTATATAATGACAAGGAACAGTTATGGAAAGAAAATACAATTTAAAAACTCTTAAGAACTTTGAACATGTATGAAGTGCAGTTACCAAAATTACATTAAACACTAAAGCACTTTAAGAAGGCAAAAAATGGCTTAAATTAACTCATGTGTGAACTGAAAACTGTTCCCGTTGACTACCACGTGAATCTGATGAGAGAATGTCATGAGTGCGCAAAGCTGTTCTAAAGTATAAAACATATTTTGAACTGTTAAACAATTTCTGGTTTACTAAATAATTCTACATGTCTTCAGTAATAATGTAGTTAAAAACGAAATACTTGAGTGTCCAGATTTATTCTGGTATGACTAATCATAAAGTCACAAGTATACCAAGAGCCGTAGCATTTAGGTTGGATGGCAGCACATTGCACAATGATAGCCACAGCGTATTACACATCGTCTCCTCCATAGATCTTGTCCTTTGATACAGCCATAGATACCAAATTAAGAGAATAAGTTATTTGTACAGTACAATGAATTCATGCAAAGTCCACAATAACACACCTTCACCTCCAGGAAGGATTTGTTGGAACTTGCTGACCTCTGAATAGTCATGCAGTATGCCCTCCCTGTTCCTATCCACTACCATCTTCACCAAGCTCACAAATGTGATGCAATACATATTTCATAAGAAGAAAATGCAACATGCACACCAAGTTTCGCACAGGAAGGAGACCACACGCTCTAACCCATTGATACTCTTGCCTCCAAATGTACAAGCACATAAGTTTCCATACAGTATCAATTCAGAGCTGTTCCAAACTGTTCTATTGCTCACTGAATCCTTCCAGTGTTTGTCTCACACCCCTATAGTTCCCCAGTAAAGAACTCCATGTGACTCTTTCAGGGAAAGTACAGAACAGTAACTTGTACTGACCCACCAGGGGAAGCCTGAGTCAGACGTCTCACACAGCAGGGATCTGCGAGTGTGTGTGTGTGTGTGTTAACGACAGAGCAAAATAAAGAAGACCTACTTAACAGAGGATAAGACTTGTAACAAAATAAAGTATAACAAATTCAAACGTTAAAGACGTGGAAACAAATTAAAAGCATGCAATTTCAACTGCAATTTTTACAGTTAAACAGATGTCTATATTTCAAGATACTTATGCCTTCATTCATGCTGACTGAAAAAGAGTAAAACCCTAACCAAAAGATGTAAATCATTTCTGATTGGTTCATAACAGAAAAATGCTGTGTAAAATTTTGTTTGTTGGAGAGAAAGACAAGAAGTTGTGACTCTTCTTATACAGCGCATTGTTTGCCAAAAAAAAAAAAACTTCACAAATCAACCACTTTATTGAACTGTGGAGATTAAATTTGAGAATAAGATAATAAATGTAACTGGCAGCACAAGAGACTACTCCAGACACTATTGGCAGCAAAAGTCATTTACAAAGGCACCATCTTATGACTACCACCCATAACAAGTGACAAGCTCTCCATTTCCATTTTAATTAATTTGTACCACAAGAGAAGATGCGTGGAAAAATTCCAGGACAAATGAATAGACCATTTCTCACACAATGTAATGCAGTCACACGGAGATTTTAAATCAGAGTGACTACTGGCCCCTCAGATGACATCTGTGAATGTGTGTGCTTCTAGTATAACACATAACTTATTACTCACAAAACACACACACACACAGAACTTGCTGACAGTTTATCATGCATCAACCAGCAGTGGGCTGAAACACTGACATGACGAACCAGAGAGATGACTCATGAACACCAGGAGGGGCGCACAGGCACAATGTTTCAGAGTGGCCAATTAATCTCATTCAGGGATAAACACAGCTGTCTGCACTTCAACCGCTACAACTACAAGTGGTTCACACACATTCTTAATTTATGGTTCCTCTGTGTGATATCCACACTACTACATTCATGATCCAATCATATCCATTATTACATCAAGTCATTGTTAGCATGCGCCCTTAGCAGTTAGAACCATTTCAATTGAAAGTACTGTAAATGAACCAGAAAAAATATACAGTGATGTGAAGAAGTATTTGCAATCGGATGAGGTTGGTGCCATGAGGCCGAGTTCCGCTTAACCCGAGGACTAACTAACTGCTAGACAGAATTTAATGAATAACTATCTCACAATTTTAAAGAAAGTGAAAAAAAATTGATCCAGAATTTGCATCCTAACCCAGATCATCTCCAATATTTAATGGGTTCAATCTTGGCCCAAGGGCTACCTTTGGGGAAATTTTCATCAAAATCTACCCAGTAGTTTTTGCATAATCCTGCTAACAAACAGACAAACCGATGTGATCACATTACCTCCTTGGTGGAAGTAATAATGACCTTAACTGAGGCTTGCAGTTCTTTAGATGTTGTTCTAGGGTTTTGGAGACCTCCTGGATGAGTTGCTGATGCACTTTTTGATTAGTGTTGGTAGCCTCGTCACTCCTGGGAAGGTTCACCACTGTTCCAAGTTTTCACCATTTGTAAATAATAGCTCTCACCATGGTTCACTGGACTCCCAACGCCTTAGCCTTTACTCAGATCGTCTTTGTTGACTATTGAAATTTGTTTGAGCGTCTGAAATATTTAAGTGTGACAAATTTACAAAAAATAAGGAATCAGGAAGAGGGCAAGTGCTTTTTCACAGCAGTATGACTACTTTTATGTTTACATACTAATAAAATACTACTACTGCTACTGAAATGTTTTAACCACAAAACCCTACATTCAAAATATGTTCAGCGGGCCAGATCAAGAGGCAGAGAAGTGTTCTTGTCAACCTTTCAAATAGTAACCCTTTGGGAATATTTTAACCCATCCATATGGCGCCGACATCAAAAAGGCACTTCCAGCTGGTAAACATCAAACTTCAAATCAACTTTAACCCAGTGGAAGTTCTCCCTGTGCCCTTCAATCCACAGACCTGCCCAAAGCAATTCACCATCTTATAAAATCTGGCAGGAGCTGTCTCGGAAAGTGTAGCATGCCTGTCAAATAACAAAGTACCATTTTCCTATCCCTGTGAAGGCCGTCTTCACATAAGCAAATGGAAGGGAATGTGAATATAAATGTGTGCAAACTACACAATCAGTTGATCTCAGGCAATCATTTCTTGCAAGACATTCCCAATCAATATCACTGACTATACATGACTAACGAAACATCAAAACAGCTACTTGCACTAGAAAAGTTGCTGTCTCTGAAGATACTGCATGAGATTGCAGAGTCAAAATAGATTAACTTGCTGGAAAAGTGCAAGAGTTATATTAACTATTCTGTGGAGTAGTAATCAAAGTACTGTCATTGCCATGGTAACCACACAATCCGTTAGTTTTCTGTTCATTTCCTATGGGAAAAAATTTTGTCAAAATGCTGAATATTTTAAAAAGTACAAAGGTTAGAATTATGAAATGTAATAGCAGAGATGTCCTGAATAAGCTGAACAATGTCAAGTTGGAATGGTTTGAATTGGCCAAAAAATGTACCTAAGTGTAAGAATATTAAATACTCAACTGCAAGACTCCGCAATCCCACTAACGTTTACACCATTTGCAAGCAATACACATGCTTACAATACCCAGTGACTGCCTGGGCCATGAGGAATATGACTGGCTGGAATTGAAAGCAAAGAAAAGGATAAACCACAAGAAAAAAGGAGATTAGAGGACTGATGACGTTAGGAAACAACACTGACTTGGCAGACAAGGGAGTAAAATAGAAGAATACGAGAAAAAGGGAATAAAATTCATAATCCATCTTGGCCTCATTTGAGTCCAACAACGCTGGACTCAGATTATCCAGCGACTCTAAAAACTACAAGAAATTGCTGCTCCATTTTATTTTTATTTTGTACTGTGTACTTAAAAAAAAGAAAGAAAAAAAAAAAAAGACATCAATATCAGTTCAGATGGGCTGCAAAAATGTTGATTGGATTGTCAGCAACTTGTCCAGAATCAGTGTAAAATTGTTATACAGAGCAACTGTGGCAGAGACATGAGCAAATCTGTGTGACACCCTTTGTTAATATATCAAACATGCACAGCTAGTGTTAACATACTTAACCTCCAATGGCACTAAACACAAACTGAGAGACGTAGACACAACTCTCAATGCTCATTTATGCTCAATTTCGGTACATCAATATGTACGTGCGAATCAAATGTCATTGCCTACATACTCCCATCTGTACTTTATGTTGGCATGGTTGTTAAGCAACACAGTGCATCCGAAAAGTATTCACAGTGCTCCACATTTTCCACAATTTATGTTACAGCCTTATTCCATAGTGGATTAAATTCATTTTTTCCCTCAAAATTCTACACATAAACACCCCATAAACACAATGTGAAAGTTTTGAAATTGTTCGGAATTTATTAAAAATAAAAAACCTGAGAAATCACATGTACGTAAGTATTCACAGTCTTTGCTCAACACTTTGTTGATGCACCTTTGGCAGCAATTACAGCATCAAGTCGTTTTAAATATGATGCCACAAGCTTGACACACCTATCTTTGGGCAGTTTCACTCATTCCTCTTTGCAGAACATCTCAAGCTACATCAGGTTGGATGGGAAGTGTCAGTGCACAGCCATTTTCAGATCTCTCTAGAGACGTTCAATTGGATTCAGGTCTGGGCTCTGGCTGGGCCACTCAAGGACATTCACCGAGTTGTTCTGAAGCCACTCCTTCCATATCTTGGCTGTGTGCTTAGGGTCATTGTCCTGCTGAAAGATGAACCGTTGCCCCAGTCCGAGGTCAAGAGAGCTCTGGAGCAGGTTTTCATTCACGACGTCTCTGTACATTGCTGCATTCATCTTTCCCTCTATCCTGACTAGTCTTCCAGTTCCTGCTGCTGAAAGAAACATCCCCACAGCATGATGCTGCCACCACCATGCTTTACTTTAGGGATGGTATTGGCCTGGTGATGAGCAGTGCCTGGTTTTCTAGCAAACATAAAACCTGGCATTCACTCCAAAGAGTTCAATTTTGGTCTCATCAGACCAGAGAATTTTGTTTCTCATGGTCTGAGAGTCCTTCAGGTGCCTTTTGGCAAAGTCCAGGTGGGCTGCCATGTGCCTTTTAAAACTAAGGAGTGGCTTCCATCTGGCCACTCTACCATACAGGCCTGATTAGTGGATTGCTTAAGAGATGGTTGTCCTTCTGGAAGGTTCTCCTCTCTCCACAGAGAAACGCTGGAGCTCTGACAGAGTGACCATTAAGTTATTGGTCACCTACCTGACTAAGGCCCTTCTCCCCCGATCACTCAGCTTAGATGGCCGGCCAGCTCTAGGAAGAGTCTTGGTGGTTCCAAACTTCTTCCACTTACAGATGATGGAGACCATTGTGCTCATTGGAACCTCCAAAGCAGCAGAAATGTTTCTGTAACCTTCCCCAGCCTCGTGCCTCGAGACAATCTTGTCTGGGAGGTCTACAGACAATTCCTTAGTCTTCATGCTTGGTTTGTGCTTTGATATGCACTGTCAACCTTGGGACCTTATATAGACAGGTGTGTGCTATTCCATATCACGTCCAATCAGCTAAATATACCACACGTGGATCCAATTAAGCTGCTGAAACATCTCAAGGATGATCAGTGGAAACAGAATGGACCAGAGCTCAATTTTGAGCTTCACAGCAAAGGCTGTAAATACCTATGTACATGTGACTTCTCATGTTTTTTATTTTTAATAAATTTACAACAATTTAAAAAATACTGTATATATATTTTTCACATTGTCATTATGGAGTGTTGTGTGTAGAATTCTGAGGAAAAAAAATAATTTAATCCATTTTGGAATAACGCTGTAACATAAAAAATTGTGGAAAAAGAGAAGTGAATACTTCTGAGCTGTGAATACTTTCAAGATGCATTGTACTTCCGCAATAGTGGATCTGAAGTTGGTAATGCCAACTTCAGATTGTCCTCTAGTGCAGAGTTCAAGACTCCTCTAAAATTACTAATAGAGCACTCATAATTAACGTGTTAATCCAGATCAAACATTTGCATGATTAATTAGATTAAAATTTTAACGCGATTTATGCACAATAACTCATATCAAGAAAAAAGTGATGAAATCTTATGTTACATTTGACCCCCCTCTTTTTTACATTTGACCGCCATTTTCGTAAAAAGACAATTTCAAAGAAAAAGAAAAACTTGTCGAAGATGTTCATTCTTTTTGTGGGACATTCAGTCTTTTGTGAAACATAAAATTTCCTATTTACCGTCTGATCTGTTGCATCCCAGTCCTGTGTTCTGTCCACATCTTCAGGTTTTCCGTCTTTCCTCCATGTCTGGGACAAGTCTTCCCCTGTACCCATTTCCTGTCTCCATGTAAATGTCCTCTCTTCTCTGGTCTCTGTAGCTCATTCCCACATCGGTGTGTGTTCCATCTGGGTCTGTTTTGGTTTTAAAGTGGCCTTTGCCATTTCTACTGGTCTCTCTTGTCATCATACGTTTCCCTGGTTCTCTGTGCATTTTACTGCAGGTTTGCGCCTGTTGCCGAGGTCCGTGATATTTGCCATGTCTGTGCCTCTTATTTGGGGTTGGTACATGTCGTTGTGTCCTCCACTGTCCCCCTCACCTCTTTCACTACTAGTGTGTCCATACTCTTCACTGTCAGCTGCTGTTTGTGTTTTACATAGCTCAGTATGCAACTCTGGTGCTGCATGGTTCTCTACAGTAAACCCATAGTAAACACTGGTAAACACTTAGCATAGCATCGCCTCCTTCCGGTTCCTGCCAGATCTTCTTCTTGCTTGTATTATTTCATCTTGGATCAACCTATTTTTTCACAAGATGTGCAAAGGTGCCCATCATTATAACTGCAAAAACAAGGATTTCTGGAAAAACTTGTCATTGGCGGGGAAGCTTTGTCTCGTGAATGGCAGAACAGAGTTAATAGAAAGTAGGGCTGTCAAATGATTGAAAGTTTTAATCTGATTAATCACAGGGTCACTGTGGATCAATTTCAATTAATCACAATTAATACCCATTAATTGTTTTTCATTTTGTGACAGCAAAAACACTCACGAAAGAAGGTGGTATATATGCTTAACATGTTCATTTCACACTATTAAAATGTGTGTACAGTGGAACCTCGGACAACGACCGCTTCTGACAACGTAAAATTCGGACAACGACGGAAAAAATTATTTAAAAAATTTAACCTAACAGCGATGAATTATGCGGACAACGACGCCTGCATCACTCAGAGCGCAAGCTGCTAATGCTAGCCGCTAATGCTAGCC